>SJYW01026808.1:1752396-1790145 GCA_006410735.1 Raphicerus campestris
ATATATATATATATATATATATATATACACATACACACACATACATATATATATATTTTTTTTTTTTCTGTAGACAGAAAATGAAAAGAAGAAAAAGGGAAATAAAAAAATCAAGAAGCAGATGGAACAGATGTCTATTGTGACATTCAGAGGTGTTGCACAGATGCTTTTCCAGTGCACTTTGAGCTCTCCTCAAAATATCACCTTTTTGTTAGATGTAGTGTCTGCAACAGTAGGACAGTAGCCTGTTAAGCTTTCCATTGCTTGATGATGTCTTGTTTGACTAGTTCCTTGGGTTATTTATTTTTTGGAAAAAATAATCTCTCAGGTATATTCCATAGGATGAAACAATGCATGCTTTCTATATGTGTTCTTCCTATAGGTTGCTACTGATTATGTCAAATTTACAGAAGTGTTTTAGCTTTCTTTGTTTTACCTGAACTCTTACAGCTGGCATTCTGCTCTTCTCTTACACATCACTTCTGGCAGTGATTGTCATCTCTTTTCCTGTGGCAGTTTTTAATCTTGGCTGCTGTCTCTTCTCCCTGACATGCCTGCCTTTTGCTGTTATTTTTCTTCTCTTCTCTATGTCCCTCTTCCCTCTTGTTACCTATTTGTTGCCATTGTAGCAACCATCTCCTTTTGTCCAAAGTTCTTGAATGTAAAGAATATCTTTAACCATTCCCTTTTCTTGTTCACACAATTCATAACACAAGAATTGAAATATCCTTCTCTTCAAGGATACCAATGTCACCTAAGTAAAAATATGGTATATACTTTTCCATCCTATCTTCCTGGGTCAGTGTGTTACACTGTGGAGTCTCCTTTCATCCTTAAGTGCTGGCATTTCTTCAAATTCTTTCTTATTCTTTCTGTTTTCTATTTTCACTTCCCACAGTTATTCTCCCTGTAAAAAAACAGTGCAGATTCATAGGGCATGGTGTCCATGTATGGCGATCACTCCCTAAAAAATACCCGTGCCAAGACCTCTCTCCTCAAGGTCTAAGTTGACATATCTATTTCTCTGGAGCATGACCCTGCTGTCATAGGTTGCATTCTCCAGAAGTGGATGCAGAGAACAGAGTTAAGTGTGTAAAATTATCATTAAGCATTGACACCTATGAGAGGAAGCAAGAGGAAGAATGCTTGGGCAAAGAGAAATGTTGGATCATGGTTCAGGCTGAGAAAAATCTCAGCTGACTCAGTGGGGTGCCTCAGTGCAATTACTGCCTATTAGAAGAGACTTGCAGTTGCTCAGAATGACCATGTTCTTAGACTCCCACTTTGTACAGTAGATGTACAGTGCTATGTAAGGGAAAGTGTGATTCTGGCTGTCGGAGGCAGATCCTGAAGCAGCCCATGACTGCAGACTGTCTTCTGAAAGCTTTCCTTGCAGCTGGGGGAGCTAGTCTTTCCTCAAAGGAGGATCTGAGTAGCATATCACCGTGTTGACAATGCTGCCAGAATGTCTTCTAATTAACTCAAATTCACATTTCCTTGATGTTATCCAAGGTCTTCACTGCCCCTTGGTTGAAATTAATTAGTCTCTCCCCAGTGAATTTATTAATTCAACTAAAATTTATCAAATGCCAGTCCCTGTTCCAGACATTAGAGATTCATTAGCTCTCAAGACAGACAGTCTTTCCTAATGGAGCTTACATTTTAAACAAGTAATCAAATATACAATGTTTAGGGCACTGTGACCAACTTTCCCCTGTTTATGTGTCTCTGTGTCTCTGTGGATGAACTCACGCCCATGTGACTCTCTTGGCCTCTCCTTTCACATGTAAATTCGTTCTTTTCCTTGCCTGTCAGCAGAGTACCGAGAAGCAGCTGTCATGGTTAGGAAAGGAACAAAACAGATCGATCCATACCACACTACCCCATGGGCTCCAGGGAGAGGATCCCAACATTGTCTTTCTCTGCACTGAAGCTGAAGTTTTGAAATTCATCTTTCTTTCTCCTCTGCTTTAATTTTCAATTCAATTTAAATGCGGGAGGATAAAGGTTGGGTATTATATTTTGAACTCCCTAAAATTCCACCACATAAAGTGTCAGGTGGAGAAAAGTGTCAGGAAAGATAAGACCAGAGTGAAAGGGAAGAGATTGATGGGAATAGGTGGTGGCTATCTTGTATAGGGTTATAAGGAGCTGCCTTTCTGAAAAGAAGACATTTTGAGCAAAAGCCTTCTTGAAGTGACCTGAATTCAGTGACCTCTGGAGAATGACAGTCTGGTCCCCAGGTTTCCTCTGTTTTTGATCTTGACTTCCACAGGGCTGGCTCACTTTCACACTCAATTATTTCTCCAGATTCACAAGGACAAAGATCTCACCAAGCACTGATCAGTGGAGGTGGCTTTACTGGAGATGGGTAGGTGTTCAGAGAGGGGCCACATCACTCAGCTCTGTCACCTTGACCAGCTGCCTGTTGAACCCACCACATCCACTCTACTCCAGATTCTTTTCCCTTTATAAAGGAGAAGAATCTAAACATCAAGACTTCTAAAGCTGGAAGCTAACTGAATTTTAGCTCTTAAAGTTGAGGTAGAACATTCTATAACTCACTCATAAAAATTTATGGTCTTTTCCCCTCATAATAAAGTAACTCTTTCTTTATTAATAATTTTAGTAATAGGCAATGCTGCTTTCTCCACATTATTTCATAGCAAAAAAGAATGGCATCCTTACTCAAAACTGTTTTACAAACCACATCTTATCTCAGTGGTGAAGAGGAACCAGGCACAAAATTTGACTCTGCAACTTACATGTCCTTATCCAACCTTCTCAGCTTGCCCAGGGCTGAAGAATTTTCTGGAACATAGGAATTTCAGAACTAAAACCAAGGATCCCAGACAAGCTAAAGTTGTCAGGTTCCCATTGACTTAATTCCCAAATCTGCTTTGAAGGTGTGGAGGGACTCTTTGAGGACCCTAGTTAGAGTATAATTTTTTAGCTCAGTTCTAAGGCTCATTCCTGGAAAGAGTTGCTTGCCCACTGGCTCCAGGTTTACACTTTTCCCATTGGGCCATTTTTCCCCTAGATACCTCAGATAGAGGTCCTGTCAAGTATCCAGAAGTTTCTTGTATGCCTTGGGTGGTTGGGAGATGCAGCTTTGGGCACATTTATAGAAGATCTACAACATAAGCAAGTACCAGTTCATTCTCTGCTCTCAGAAACAGCTCTTATTGCTGTTCATGATCTTTCAACACTAGGGCCAACTAAATGGGATTCATCTGTCCTATTCATCACCCCAATAAATATATTTATTCTTTTACAGATTCTTTTCCCTTGTAGATTATTACAAGATTGAATACAGTTCCCTGTGCTTACAATAAGTTCTTTTTTAAATAAAAATCTGTTTTATATATACTGTTTTATATATACTAGTGTCTCTGTTAATACCAAACTCCTAATTTATCACTCCCCACTTTACCCTTTGGTAAGTTCAATTCAGTCGGTCAGTCGTATCTGACTCTTTGTGACCTCATGGACTGCCGTACCCCAGGCCTCCCTGTCCATCACCAACTCCTGGAACTTGCTCAAACTCATGTCCATCAAAATGGTGATGCCATCCAATCATCTCATCCTCTGTCATCCTCTTCTCCTCCTGCCTTCAATTTTTCCTTTGGTAACCACAAATTATTTTCTATTGGGTTTATTTCTCTTTTAAGACAAGGGTTCCACCTCCTTGATCCTAACCTTTTTCCCCCAACTTCACTTTCTGGATAACTAGGTAGGTTTATCACGGATAAATTTCACAAACTAAAATAGAAAGATTGTTGCTTCACAGAGGCCTTTGCACTTTTCTTCCCCAAGCAGAAAGGAAACTTTTTGCTAATAGGGCTTACTTTTCATGTGGTCACATTCTGGTTATAACTATTTCATGGTAAAGGGAAACAAAAGTAGTGCGTGCAGCAGCTGACTTGATTAAACTTTAGTAGTGACAGGAACTTCTTAGAGGATTCAGAGGACCCCACTGTTCACCCTATGCCCTAAAATTTTGTTTGACAGGAATAAGACCTCAAAAATCCTAGTCCATCCCAATGACAGGTCTTCAGATTTGAACTAGCACATCTAGCCCCAGGTTTGTTCTTTTCCCCTACCATTAAATGTTTTCTCCTTATCTTCTGGTTCCTTCTAGAATGGCTTTATTTAATACAGACAACCTGGGAGATCCTTCAATGACTCCTGGGAAATTTTAACTTTCTAGGAAAGTTTTGGGATGCTTTGTTCCCACAACACTGTCTTGAATGAAACTGAATTGTCTGCCACTTTCTGTAGCTTCTCGTTATACTAATACTCTCAAAACACCCATATATTGAAAATTTGTGCAGAAGTCTTTCAAACGTCCCCCTGGAAAAGAGCAATAGTTTATTGTAAGAGTTCAAGCAACTTTCAATATTAGTAGATAAAAAAAAAGTAAAATAATGATAATACTAACAGTGTTTAAACTTTCTTTGAGTGATTTTTTAAACTTCATTCTAAGAGTTCAGTGAAATTCTGATGTTGTTCTAGAATTTAGCATGTAAAGTTTATCAAGTTACTAATACTGAAGTACTATTTTAAAAAAAGAACTCATTAAGTGAATATCTGCCATTGTCTAAAATGAAATTCCATTGTTATATTATTATTTAATGGAATTTCAGAATGATTAAAAGTTTACACACAGAGACACACACACTAACCAAAAAAAAAACAAAAACAAAAACTCAATTCCAGGAACATCTTTGAGTGTTTCTCAATTAAATATCCAATCCTAATTGAAATAATGGCCTTCAGTTTTTGCAGTTTCGTTATTGTGTCTGTGTAATGTTGAAAATGTCTTTTAGAAATCTTCCTTTACAAACACATCACTGTGAAGAACTGTATGTAAACACATATGTTATGAATCACATATGAGCCTCACTTCCTTTTAAGCTCTGTTGTTGAGCCAGCCAGTTGTGTCCAACTCTTTGTGAACCCATGGGTCTGAGCACACCAGGTCCTTCTGTCCCTCACTATCTCCTAAAGTTTCCCCAAGTGCATATCCATTGCATTGGTGATGCCATCCAGCCATCTCATCCTCTGATGTCCTCTTTTCCTTCTGCCCTCAATCTTTCCCAGCATCAGGGACTTTTTCAATGAGTCAGCTTTTGCAACAGGTGACAAAATACTGGAGTTTCAACCTCAGCATCAATCCTTCCAATTAGTATTCAGTGTTGATTTCTCTTATGATTTACTGGTTTAAGCTTTGCAAACAGGATTTGTAAGGCCCAGCAGGCTTTTTCTCTTTATACTCTGAATTTTCTTTTCAGTATTTTGAATGAGCATAATATGTCTTTAGTCAGTCAGTCAGTTCAATCACTCAGTCGTGTCCGACTCTGTGCGACCCCATGAATCGCAGCACACCAGGCCTCCTTGTCCATCACCAACTCCTGGAGTTCACTCAGACTCGTGTCTATCAAGTCGGTGATGCTATACCAGCCATCTCATCCTCGGTCGTCCCCTTCTCCTCTGCCCCCAAACCCTCCCAGCATCAGAGTCATTTCCAATGAGTCAACTCTTCACATGAGATGGCCAAAGTATTGGAGTTTCAGCTTTAGCATCATTCCTTCCAAAGAACACAAGGACTGATCTCCTTTAGAATGGACTGGTTGGATCTCCTTGTACTCCATGGCACTCTCAAGAGTCTTCTCCAACACCACAGTTCAAAAGGATCAATTCNCTCATTGCAGGCAGATTCTTTACCTTCTGAGCCACCAGGAAAGCCCCATCACACTCTGGAGTGATGCTATTTCATAGAGGAAAATGGAGCAAGGGGAGAGTTGGTGCTTTCTCTGATTTTAGCTTCTTACACTATCACAACAAGTGATGAAAGGCATTATGGAGACTTCAATTCTGGCTCATTTTTGATTGGCTTAGCTCTTTTTGAATCACCTACCTCTTCTAATGAATAGATTTTGTGAGTTGATTAAGAATAAGGCCATTTGGGAAAAGTGAAAAACCTGACAATCCCAAATGAGCACCTTTGTGGGGGGATAGGGGAGTCCACAGGGTATTCTAGAGGGATGCTTGTGGTTTGTTTGCAAGAGTTTGAAGGTTCTGTGGGCATTTTGCCAGTGGTTCCTAGGAAGTGCTGGCAGAAGCTGTGGGCCGTTCTTGGAGGATGCTAGAGAATTTGTGTCTGGTTTTTGTTTTTTTTTTTTTGGTGCTTTGGGCTTCTTTTTAGCCCAGCTGATTCTACCTAAACTTGCTCAGTGAGTCAAATCAGGCATACAACAGAGGGGCTCAGATGAAGCTAGGGAAGCAGTTCTGTATCCACCCCTTGGGACCTCTTTTGGTGGGTCCAGAGATGATCAGCTCTCATGAGCTGAGTAACCCTGAGCACATCCCTGCACTGGTTGGTGTATATTCTGCAGTGCAGAAAGCTGTCAACATTTCATAAGAAAAAAAAAAAAAAGTGTACCACTCTGCAATTGCTTTGCACAGAGGTCCCTAAGAGACCTTATGGACTTGAATAGGTCCTCTCTGGAGGTAAGTTTGCCCAAGTTAGCAAAGGAGAATTTCACTGCATGGGACACAGTATATGAATCCTCTTTCTTCGGGGTCCCCTGATAGCAGCCGCTTCCAAAACAACAGAATGTGAGTAGCATCAGCCATTGCCTACTGGGCATCACCCCTTCTGTGGAAGCACAGGCTCCTCCTAAACTAGCTTCCCTGTGACAGCAGACTCTTGACCAGCTGCTCAGCCTGGCTCCCTTGCCCACAAAATTTGTGGCCAAACCTTGACAAGTGGCTCCCATAACTGAAAATGGGTGTTCTCTCCACCCTCCTTGTGTGCCTGGGGGTAAGTCTGAGGACTTCAATGACTGTTGTCTAGACCTCTTGACTTTTGAAAAGAAACACTGGGGATTAAACTGACGGCGCTGTGTCTCTAGGAATGACCAGAGGCACTATGCCATGGTTAGCCTTCAGAGGGCAGGTGTGGGAGGATGACATTTCTTGGGCTTACCATGTGCAGGGGACAAGTGACTGTGTGTGTGGTCTCTGCAATCCTTGCACCAAGATGAGGGAGGGATAAATGGATCGTGGTGTCTGGATTGGGGCCTGAGGTCATTCCCACTGGGGCCTTTGCCGAAGTCTGACTGTAGGTGGGTCCCTTTGGGCCCATCTGAGACTCCACTGTAACGGCTCCCATGACTCACTGCTGTATTACTGGGACTGATGTATTATCTATGCACACTCCTGCTTGTCTTCGTCCCCACTCTGGGACAGGAGTTGATACCATCAGGGACATTTTGGTGGGAGACTGTGAGTCTGCCAGACTCACGGGCTGTAGCCACCTGACTGGGCCATTGGCCAACCTCAGAGTGACCATTGAAACAACTCCTCTGTGATGATACAACATTTGATTAAGAATCAGTTCTTCTGCCTGCCAACACAGGAGACACAGGTTTGATCCCTGGACCAGAAAGATCCCACATGCCACAGAGCAGCTGAGCCCGTGAGCCACAACTATTGAGCCTGCGTTCCGGAGCCTGGAAACCACACTACTGAAGCCTAGTGCCCCAGAGCCTGTGCTCCACAGCAATGAGAAGCCACTGCAACGAGAAGCCCGTGCAGCAACTACAGAGTAGTCCTAGCTTGTTGTAACTAGAGAAAAGCCCAAGCAGCAACACAGACACAGCACAGCCAAAATAAATAAGTAAACAAAATTATTAGAAAACAAAACAAAACAGAATCAGTTCTGCTCCTAAAGTTATTTTTCCTCATGTGTCTGCTCCCCAGACAGGTCCCTATGCTATCCAAGGCCATGACCATTTTCTGTTATATGATTCATCATATAATCCTCTTCTAAAGGAATACTGTTCTTCCCTCTCCTCTTTCTTCTTCTGACCCTGAGCCAAAGCTCACCGGGCCATTTTTAATTTAGTGTCATCGTAAAGACTCCCCCTCTATATTTACTGCTTTTTCTCCCCTGCTGCTGCTAAGCTGCTTCAGTCGTTTCCGACACTGTGCAACCCCATAGACGGCAGCCCACCAGGCATTTAGCCTTAAAAACCTAGCTCAAATCTTGTTTCATTGTCACAGGCTCCTAATATTCCTCACCTAGAGCTTCAAGGACCTACAGTTTCTATAGCAAGGGTATTATATAGCTTTTAGATGGAGAAACAGGTATTTAAAAATCCAGTATGTGGCATCCATGTGTTTCTGTGTGTTTCTTTAGGAGAAGCACCATGGTCTCACTTATCACTGTGTCCCCTGCCCTTTGAACACAGCCAGGTAAGTAGGAGGTTTGCTACAGAGTTTGTCGACTAAAGAAATAACAAATCTCTCAGTAGACTGAGGTTGTTTGCCTATGTAACTCATAAATTAGAACTGTGGCAAAAACAATGTAGTTCATAGGGTTGGACCCTCTTAATGTTCACTATTAATGAATATTGCTGCAGCTGTATCAACCAGCTTTCTATAGAGGACAGACTATTAGAAGCAGGAAGAAATCTAAGATATCCTCTTGAACAATGCTTTAATCTGAATGATGAGGAAACTATGACCCCAAAATTAAGTAACCAGACCCATCTCTCACATCTGACTTGATAGTATTTGCAATGCTTATTGGGTACTATACTTGTAATTGTGCTATAGCTGATACTTTGCTGTAAACAGAGAAGAGATAACTTTTATGCATTTATCACACCTCTCATTTGAGCCCTATCAGAGAAATTAGATTTATGCTCCTTAATAAATCCTAGGTAATACTCAGCCCACTGATAGTTTATTATTGCTGCTTTGTCTTATATCTAAATAATATGTTGTGGTAATAATGCTTTATCAGTTTTGTATCTATAAAACAGAATTTAATCAACCAATAATAATCCATAGTTCATATTATTTTACCAGCTTGTTCTATGCTTGAAAATATTCCTCTATTTCACAGCATATTTTAAAGTTACAATAGCTGTATTTCTGTAAGACAAGAGAAAACTGGATTTTTTTTTCTTGAGGAGCTGCCTTGTAAGTGGTTACTTCAAAATGTATATTCCTATTTTTTTATTTTGATATTCTTTATCCAAATTCAATGAAGTTTTTAAGTTTTACTTAATAAGCAATCTATATTATTATTTAAAGTTGTGCCTTTTGACGGGGCTTTACCTCTAGCCTTTCAAAAGTCTTCATCTATAGAAGTAAACAAATATTTTAATTTCAGGTAAAATGTGGTTACCAAATTAGTTTGCAGACTAATTACTATTCATTCTTGCAACTATTAGGCTCTGGTTCACAAGAACAAGAAGAGCATTCATACAGAGTAAAGTAAGTCAAAAAGAAAAGCAAAGATTACATATAATGCATATATGTGGATTCTAGAAAAATGGTACAGATGAATCTATTTGTAGAGAGAAATAGAGACATACACATACAGAACAGACATGTGGATATGGGGAGATGGGATGGGGATGGGATGAGTTGTGAGATTTGGACGCACACTATCATGTGTAAAATGGATAGCTAGTTGGAAGCTGCTGTACAGCGCAGGGAAGCCCAGCTCAGTGCTCTGTGATGACCTGGAGGGGTGAAATGGGAAGGATGTTGGAAGGAGGCTCAAGAACAAGGGGATAAATGCATGCATATAGCTGATTCACTTCATTGTGCAGCAGAAACTAACAATATTGTAAAGCAATTACATTCCCACCAAAAAAAAGGGGAAAAAAGAACATTCATAGAAAGAAAACCTGGGTTGTCATCCAGCGTTCATTTCTAAAGAGCTCTGAGATCTTAAATACTTAATTTATCTGTTTTCAATTATCTCATATATGTTAAATGGATTTACTATTGTTACAAGGAAAAAAATTTAAAAATCAATGTTACACTAAATTAGTTGTCATTTTTTCTTTCTCCTGGAGACAACTCAGGGTCCTATTTGAATACCTGGAGCCAGGCTGCCTGAGTTTGCCAATTCTGAACCATCAGCTTGGGCCAGTAACCTAAGTTCCCTGTGCCTGTGTCCCTTGCTTTGTAAAACAGGGCTAACAACAACAGTATCCATCTCATAGGGCTGTCACAGGGACTATGTGAGAAGCACTTAGAGCAGCACCAGCACGCGGTAATTCCTCTTCCCTTTTGTAATACCTGCCTATTATCTGTTGCTATAATGGCACAGCTCTACTAAGAAGCAGCCATTCACGTTTTGTATTACAGCTGGAAATAACTGTGAGAGAGAAAAGGAGAACTTCAAAGGGAGAGGACTCAATCCATACATACTTTGCCCCACTGTCAGAAATGGAGTGTCTGCTGAGGATTAAGTACATGATGTGGGTTCTCGAGGAGGCAGGTTTGGTGCTGTAATGAACAATCACAGAATCAATAAAGATTGGGGGAGGTAATCCCCGATCTCTGCTTTACCCACTCCTGATACTCTGAGCTCTTATCCCAGTTCTCAAATATTGCTTCTTTTTTTCCACCCTTTAAATCAATAAAAGCTTCAAAAATCTTTTAGAGCTATAGATTTAAGCTACAAAT
The DNA here is from genome assembly GCA_006410735.1 of Raphicerus campestris. Taxonomy (NCBI): domain Eukaryota; kingdom Metazoa; phylum Chordata; class Mammalia; order Artiodactyla; family Bovidae; genus Raphicerus; species Raphicerus campestris. Next base: position 1,762,894 of record SJYW01026808.1, read on the forward strand.
GTTTCAGAAAATTTAAAGCATAATTATAGCATCAAGACCATCTTGCATTCAGGTTTAACCATGTCCTTGAAGATTTTTGAAGTATAAATATATAGGCTCTTTCTCTAAATGAAGTGGATAGCTATAATGATAGCAACAAAAATGATTCACTGTTCCTGAGGACTAATCATGTATAGGCCCTTTACTTATGGTTTTATAAATGCCATCTAAATAAATGAATAGAACCATGCCTTTTGGTATTGTTATCTGCTCTTTTGAAATGATGAAATGGAAGTTTGGAGATTTAAGAAAAATATCCAAGAATACAAAGATACAAAGTCAGTAAAGGTTAGAAGCAGGATGCAAAACCCCATTAGTCTAACTTAAAAGACTGTGTTCTCAAGCAATATCCTATAGTGACTCATCTCCAAAGAAAGGATAATGTGTCCCACTCCATTTACTGATTCTGTCTTCACAGACGAATCTAAATGGAAATGGTCACAGCAGCTGCTATTCTTTGTACCAGAAGAATAGAATGATTTTCACTCATGAAGCAGGTGTACTGAGAAATAGCTTCCCAGTAGTTGTGAAGTTTAAAGTTCTTTGTGTGCTGTGCATGACTGGTACCACAGTACTGAGCAACCTCAGGAGTGACTTGCCTGATTTTCTAAATAAATTGTCCTTAGAGGAGAACAGGTTACTAGGAACTAGGTGACCTGTCCAGAAGAAAGTAGCATTGTTCTTGTCAAAGTGATCATTGATTTTTCTCTCCGGTTTCTGTAGGGACTTGCAGGATAAATTTCTATTTGATACAAAATGAAAAAAAAAATCATTCTTAGATAGACTTCTGTGTTTTAGAAATACAGTCTTGGAAGGGAAAAGAAGCCTAACGGGATAATTAGAGTTTTCTTAAAATTCTTTTTGAAGTTTCTCAAGACAAAATGGCTTTGAAGAAAGGAAATAATCAATTTCAAATTTCTTTTCAGTTTTTGGAGTGAAAAAGGTTTGTAAAAGCAATTTAATTAGTAGAAAGTCATCTTTTTAGTTATACTTATGGAGATTTCACAATGTAAGTTGTTATATACTTGCATTTCTTTCTTTTTTTTGTATGTATACATGTATTCTTTCTTTTTTTTTAAATATTTTACTCTACTTTACAATACTGTATTGATTTTGCCATACATTGACATCAATCAGCCACAGGTATATTGATAGAAAGCCTTTCAAATTTGATGGGCCAAATGAATCATCAGATCTTTCAAATCAAAGAGAACACAATTTAATTTATTCAGTAAGAATGTGCTGCCCATAGCCAAAAGGGCATAATACCATAATGTGAAACATTAGGCAGAAAAATCGCTTGCCATTAAATCTTCCTTTCTGTTTTCATTCTTGTCCTATTTAGTGACATAAAGGACTAGTTAAGTAAAAGAGCATTTTCCTATGAATATTCAAAGTGGTATCCAGAGGGCTTCTCAACTTGCCTTCACAGGTTTTATTTGGAAAACTTTGAGAATATAATTCATAAAAGTCTCAAATACAATGCATGTTCATATGTGGAAGCCACAGACGGTGGCGATTTTTCGGAAAGCTGCCTACTTTATCTCCCAGCTGTAGAGATTCTATAGTGCTTGTTGCCACAACTGCTTGAGCACTCTCATCAACTTTAGGTCAAAGATGAATTTTTAAAAAGAACCAAAAGCCTCATTTATGGGACATAATAGAAAGAAACAGCTGGGAAGACATTGTTAATGCCTACTGGGTAATTAAAATGAGATCTCAGGACAAGCATACCAACTGAAATACATATTTATTTGAGAAATCACAGTGGCTCCCAGAGAGCTCCCAGGGGCTGTTAGGTAAATAGCATTGTAAGTAGAAATGATGCAGTACAGTGTGACAGGTACCGAAAGTGTTGGTTTCTTTTTTTGTGCCTAATATTTACCTCTCTCCCCTTTCCTCTCTCTTTCCTCTCCTTAACCCTTCCTATCCTTCCCTGTTTTACTAGTCCCCTGGTCCTGGATTCAGGAATCTGGTCAAAGGGCCCTCAGCCTGAGCTGAGGATTGGAGACTGATCACCTCCTCTTGGCAGAGAACTTGAATTCTGGTTCTGGTCTGGTCTGATTTCTGGTAGGGCTGAGTTCCAGTTCTCCCTTCTCTGGAGGCCCAGGGAAAAGTCCCATAACGTCTGGGCATCTGTAGGTNAGAAAAGCACTTTGCAACTTTTTTTTTTCAAATATAAGAAACTCACAATTATTGCAGAATATGGAATAGGAGAAAAGACTTTTAGAGGAGAGACATTTTTCTTTCAGATTAATAAGCAAAATGTATATTGAGAGAAAATAACCTACATCAGAGTAGGAAATTTTAGTGCCATATTAGGCACTAACAAGGATATTCAAGCTCAAGATGTCTTCCCTATTTTCAGNAATTATTGCAGAATATGGAATAGGAGAAAAGACTTTTAGAGGAGAGACATTTTTCTTTCAGATTAATAAGCAAAATGTATATTGAGAGAAAATAACCTACATCAGAGTAGGAAATTTTAGTGCCATATTAGGCACTAACAAGGATATTCAAGCTCAAGATGTCTTCCCTATTTTCAGTGTGATTCCTGAGAAGAGACATGCACATCAAAAGCAGTCAGGTAAAATGTAAGGTGATAAATAATTAAGGACCAAATAAATGGAAGCCCTAGTTCATGCAGAAATGTTAAGTGTTGGGTGAATCACTGAGTATCCTATACAATGTCGAATAGAGGGAATGTGATTCACATGAATCTAGTGTAATTCTAAAGTATTAGAAGGATGATACTGAAAAAAAGTAGAGTTAACTTTAACAATATTCTTTTGAAACATGTATCTAATGCTTACACTGAAGGCTTTAAATATGTTACAATTTTATTTGTTAATTATACCACACAGTAAATTAAAAAAAAAAAAAAAGGATAAGTATTACTTTAGGTGACAGAGGAGTGGATCCTATGAATTTGGGCAGAAGTTCTCCAGAATTTCCCAGTTTCTCTGTGTCACGGTCATGATCCTAGATTGACAGTGAGGATGTATTGGATTAGGGAGTTTGAAGAGAGTAGCAGATTTGAGAAAGTTTTGTAAAAAGTGGAAGAGGGAACATCACATAAGAACAAATAATAGAAAAAAATGTATGTGTATGAAGTTTGAATTAAAGTTTTTTTTCTTTTCTCTCCTCCTTATCTTCCTCCTCTTTTCTCACCTCCTCTTCTTAATTCTTATTTTAGCAACTTTAAGCAGCTCTGATACAGAAGCACAAAGTGCAGCCTAATTTAGTGCCAGGGAGTTACTTGCTGATTGTTATGTAAGGGCAAGGAGAGTGAAGGTGTTGACAACAGCTCAACTTAGGTGGGAAGAAAGTGATTACTCAAGGAGTTTGCAGATTAAGAGAAAATGACAAGTTAAAGGACCCTTGAGAGACAGGACACTATAGGTGATGAGGACTACAAGAGCTAGAATAATAAGGATTATAGTTAGAGAGAAAGATATCATAAGTTAAAATTCCAGAGGTGCGGTGATTTTCAGGTGATGGCAAACTTGTCATGACAGCTACCAGTGTGAAGAAATATGACGTGAGTGTTCATTCATTCTAGACCTGAAAGAAACAAGCCCCATAGATGTTACTTACATGGAATGTAAGCCACGTGGCGACATTCTTCATGAGACAGGAAAGATGACCAAACTGGCAGAGACTATGAATGGTTGAGGATGAAGGACTTTTAAATAAAAAGGGGAGGTTTTAATGATCTGCAGGCAACAGCGTAGCCCAGGGCAGGAGAGGGTGTCCTGTTATCGGGGGTGGGCCAGATTTCAGCCATGGCAAGGAGACCAAAAGAGAACTGACACAAAAGTGGATGACGTAATGAGAATGCATACACCACACAGACTGCTCTTCAGAGACTGCCTTAGCGCTGAATTTGAAAGAGGAAGTGAAGAAGATTCTCGGTGTGGTTTTCTGCCCATAAGGCTCCCAGCGGAACTCTGGTGAGAAGTGTGTCAGTCAGTTCTGGAGAAGATCCTGGTCAGAAGCCTGCAAGGACTCCCGGTCAGGCAGAGACTGCCGGCGTTACTTATCACGCTCACACCTCTCAGACACCACTTCCATCATGAAAGGAGCAAACTGGCGTTTGGCAGTCTCCCTTGAGGAGCCTGATTTCAGTTGTCGCATTATCATGTCCCAGTTTAATTGTGTGTTAAAGTGAACCTTGTTCTGTCTTAGGTCAACAGACTCTGTCGTAGCCACTGTTTTGTCCCTGTGTTCTCCACGTGTTTTCCTATTGTTTCAGGACCACCCAGTCTAAATTCCAAATGACGGCATTGGTATCACTTGGAGCACTTTTTCTGTAGTCAAGGCCTGCTCTCCCCTCACATCTGACATCTCTGCCAAGTGGGACCAGCATGGCTAGATGGTGAGAGTGAATCCGAGGCTGCCTCTGCCCTAACTCCCAGAGCTCCCCTGCAGGGTCAACTCCAGGTGCCCACAGCAGAAACTGGCTTCGTGACCTCCTCTCTTTCTCAGTCTGACTTCTCCACTCCCTACTGGTATTTCTGGGATCTATTCTCTCACATTCTTGTCATGGGCAAAGCAAAGTAAGAGAGGTCCCAAGAAAAGAGGTCCCGTCATCCACACATTCCAAGTGGAAGTTTGGTATAACACAGGTTTCCAATGTCTGGGATCTAATGCCTGATGATCTGAGGTGAAGCTGACGTGATACTAGAAATCAAATGCACAATAAATGCAATGCACTTGAATCATATGGAAATCATCTCCTCACTGGTCCTTGGAAAAATTGTCTTCCATGAAACTGGTCCTTGCTACTAAATGGGTTAGGGAAAGCTGCGCTACATTACTCAAGAAGGACTCAAGAAGGAAGGCAGCGTCTAGGAACAATTTGTAATCCTTAGATACCAGACTATAATGAGAACTAGGTGATCAAGAGTGGACTTGGGTGGAAAGAATTTCTTTGGAGAGAGTTGAGTCAAACCCCATCACGGTGAAGGGGTGGGCTGTGCTTTCCCTTGCTTACATCTAGAGAATGATTCACCGCTCCTCTGATGGGTTCACAGGGGAAGCACTTCAGTTACAATTGATGGATAATGGATATTTCTATTAGAGAATGATGACTATTTTGTGTATTGTCAAAGACAGACTAGAAGTTGTGAGATTAGCCCCTGTATCATCCAGAGATAGTCCTCTCCACAGGAACTGGATGCAGAAAGAATTTTTGTTTGTTTTTTCCTGCTTTTAACCTTTAGAATTCCACTTTTCAGCATAAGTGGTACAACCATTTTCTTATTCACTTATTGTTTAGTTTTTAAGTCATGTCCTACTCTTCTGACCCCATGGACTATAGCCCATTAGGATTCTCTGTCCACAGGATTTCCCATGCAAGAATACTGGAATGAGTTGCTATTTCCTTCTCCAGGGGATCTTCCTGACCCAGGGATCAAACCCTGATCTCCTGCATTACTGGAGGAGTCTTCATTGCTGAGTTACCAAGGAAGCCCTTATTCATAAATTTGTGTGTTCCTTGGCAACAAGAAAGTCAAGAGTTTCAATCCGTATTTGACTAAAACTCATGGAAATATTCTGGGAATGTGCATATAGCCAAAATTAATTATGACTATCTATACTGAGGGGCCTCCCTGGTGGTTCAGAGGTTAAAGCATCTGCCTGGAATGCTGAAGACCTGGGTTCAATCCCTGGGTCAGGAAGATCCCCTGGAGAAGGAAATGGCAACCCACTCCAGTACTCTTGCCCGGAGAATCCCATGGAGGGAGAAGCCTGGTAGGCTACAGTCCATGGGGTTGCAAAGAGTCAGACACGACTGAGTGACTTCACTTCACTTCTTCAATACTGAAGATAATAGGGGATGTTTTAAATATTTGAATCCTAAGTGGACTAAGCTATGAATATTTTAGGGGCTTCCCAGGTGTCACTAATGGTAAAAAAACCTGCTCGCCAATGCAGGACACATAAGAGATGCAGGTTCAATCCCTTTGTTGGGAAGATCCCCTGGAGGAGGCACAGTAACCCACTCCAGTATTCTTGCCTGGAGAATTCCACGGACAGAGGAGCCTGGTGGCCTACAGTCCACAGGGTCGCAAAGAGTCGGACACGACTGGAGCGACTTAGCATGCACGGACACGAATATTTTAGCTGTCATTTTTAGCTGTATACTTAAATCTTGCAAGTGATTATGATTCTTGATGTGTGAACCATAAGACTTTCTTACACAGTAATATATACCTGCTTTGCATGAACTAGAAACAGCTACTTACTGAACTGTCTAAACTCACTGCTGCTCTAGCCTTGGTTAAAGGGTGCAGCTCACCATCAGGGCAGCTCTCCCTCATTTCCTGCTGGCCTGTCTCCACTCTTGCCTCCCGGACAGTTGCTCTTTGTACTCCTTGTTGTCATTCATTTTTCTGAACAGGTCCAGCTCAGGAGGACTAAATTGCAGAGAACTGTCAGTGCTGATGGACTGGCTGTCTTCCAGGCCCTTCTTGTTGGCGATCTTGTTGGACCATTACATGCTGATTATGGTTTATTGATGATGCCTGTGAAACTGCTTAGCAGGCCAGATGTAGCATCTCTGAGCAGTGGAAACCTCATGACTGGTTAGTATGTGGTGCAGCGCTTCCGCTTTCCACACTCGGTGGTGCTGTATCAGTGACACCCTGCCTGATAACCTCCAGAAGGATATGTAGCCCTTGACGGATTTGCTCTCTCAGGTGCTTCAGCCCATCTCGCTGCCTGAATAGAAAATCACAGTAACTTTGTGTACTCTCTGGCATTTCTTTCTTTAATACGCTGTGTTTTTTCAATCTTCTCTGACTATTGACAAGTTTTTGAACAATATTTTCATAGTTGAAAGATGGTATTTGAGTAAATTAAAAACTGGAATCCTTGAGCATTTGGGCTATGGTGAGGATGTCTGTGTGTGAATTAAGCTCTGTGACTGCTGAAATCATGTGTGTCTGTGTGTGTTAGTCTCTCGGTCGTGCCTGACTCTTTGTGACCCTGTGGATGGACTGTAGCCCGTCAGGCTCCTCTGTCCATGCAATTCTCCAGGCAAGAATACTGGAGTGGGTAGCCATTCTCTTCTCCAGGTGATCTTCTCGACCCAAGGACTGAACCTGAGTGTCTCTCATTACGGGCAGATTCTTTACCATATGAGCCACCAGGGAAGTCCATGTCATATCTTAAAACATGAGCACTGATCTAGGTGATTTATGTGGTAAATAAACTCCTGACCACTAGATGGGGCTATGAAACCTCTTGCATTATTAACTGAGCTCTTGCAAACATTCACTTTTCTTGAATTAAAATTTTTTCCTTGAAAATATCTTTGTCTTTTTCAACTTTAACCCCACCTTGTACTGAAGATTTAAAAAAATGCTCCTGATTCTCTGTAATGATGACTAAGCAACATTACGGTAATGATGTGGAAGCATAATCATGTTTCAGGAAGGAAATGGATATATTGCCAAAGTCACCTCATAGTTAATTCAGACTTTTCACTGATAGGGATAGGTTTATCATGGTAACACCCTAGCAATTCCTCCTTTCTTTCTTTCCCTATTTATTGATCTGAGACCCAACTCATTAACTTCACCTATTTGGATTGTGGACCCCAGATTGCCTCTAGGACTTAGAGGCTATGAGAGTGTGATTACATTAGCAGTGGATATATAAACCACTACTGGTTTAATAAGCACACACAATGATTTTTCTTTTGCTCTTATTTACTTTGTGATAATCTGCAGGTTCTCGTGAACCTGGAGAAAAAAGTATCAGTCCTGAAAAATGATTAGCATTTCTTGTAAAAAACTGAGTATAATTGTAGTATTGTGCAATTTTATTTTTATCTTTACTTCAAAAGAAAGATTTATTTCACTTCACTTTAATTTACAAGTAATCATTTAACTGTTATGGCTTGCACTGATTATAACCAATAAAAGAGAACAAAAATCAGTTTTCCCAAATATTTTGTACTCCCTGGCAGAGAATAAATTGTATAAAGTAGCTATTCAATAAGTACTTATTATATAAATCAAAGACTCAAGTTATAATAATTATATTTTGTATTGTGAAATCAGTGCAATTTCATTTGTGTCTCTTATTATTGTTCAGACTTTAATTTAATGATTATCATATATTTCCAGTAACAACTAAGATTTACATAAGATTAGATGTGGTATTCCATATTTAAGACAGATTTGGGGATACAGAAATAATAATAAAATTCAAGGGACAACTATGTTCCTCATTGATTCAGGAACTTAAATGAGATTCATAGACTTTAATAGCTTTAATCAAATGGCTTTCTCTTAACTATAAGTTCAAATGGAAATTGGTAAATGGGCAGAAGCTGTCAGTCAAATATTTCTGATGGAGATTATTTGTGAAGAAAGGCATAATCAGAAGATTCTTTTAAAAGAAGTTAAATGCTTTTGGTAAAAGCAGGGACATAAAATGGAAGGATGCTTCACTTGACTCCTTGCTCCCAGAATGAGACAATCCTGGAAAACTGCAGATAAAGAATCAGCCATTAATCTCTGCTGGCATTCAAGCCAACCTGATACAAATATAGGAGCTAAAATGAGTTGATTTTACTTCTGAGGGTAAATACAACCTCAATTTCCTTTCAGTCTATAAAAGACTTCTAAAAAATGTGATGAGAACTGGGCTCACACAAAGAAAACACATTAAAATATATGTTTCATTTTCAAAATGAAGCTAGCATACTCCCCTGATTATGACAGCAAGACAAATTCATAACAGACATTCAGAAAATGCAAAAACTGCAAATGAGAAAATAAGAATTACCCATAATTCTATCACTCAAATAAAACAACTTTCAGAGTTTTATTTGCATGTTTGTGTATTTGTGTAGCCATGCTGACATATTTTTCTAAATTGCCTTTGCTCTTTTTTCGTGTGATATATAGAAAGCTTTTTAAAAATCCCTAATCTCCTTTTTAAAACAGGATTTTAATAGCCGCAAATAATTCTATTATATAGATATGCAATGATAACTTGACCAGGTGTGCATTTTTAATGATTTCTTAATCCTGACTACTGTATGCAATGCTACTCTTTTTTTGGAGGGGGGGGTCTGAGTTGATATATGGTGACATTCTGTCTCAGAATAACTTTTAAAAATGAAATGTCATATAATACAACTTGTTCCCCACCAGGTACCAGTTTTGTGGAAGACAATTTTTCCAGGGACAATTTTTTTCCATGGAAATTCAAAAGCATTACATATATTGTGCATGTCATTTCTATTATTATTACATCAGCTCCACTACAGACCAACAGGCATTGGATCCTGGAGGCTCAAGACCCCATAATGCTTATTTGTAAAAGATGGTGTGGGTGTTATACATTCAACTCTGTATTTTGCTACTGTTTTTTAATATATAAAAAAGAGCACCTCATATAGCACTCTGATTCCTCCATTGACACAGCATAGTGGAAGCAACAGGGGCAAGTGCAGGGTTGGTTCAGGTATATTTTTCTAACAGTTGGTGAAGCGAAATCACTCAGTCGTGTCCGACTCTTTGCGACCCCATGGACGGTAACCTACTAGGCTCCATGGTCCATGGGATTTTCCAGGCAAGAATACTGGAGTGCGCTGCCATTTCCTTCTCCAGGAGATCTTCCCAACCCAGGGATCGAATCCAAGTCTCCGGCACTGTAGACAGACACTTTAGTTGGTAGAAATACATAAAGAATATATCTGTCTATATTTTCTAAGGTGCTTGAACTTCTAATTTCTGAGAAGAACCTAAACACCAAATAGTATGTCACACAGCTACATTTGTAATACTCATCAAAGCAGCATTTATTACAACAGTGAGCACAAAGAATTAATGTTAAGGCACAGATGCCAGTTCCAGTAGGCCTGCTGACAGTACGCATTTTACTAATTTTCTGTATCTGGCCATAACTTCAGCCAAAATCCCATTTATAGCAAAGCTCCTATAAATTCAGCTTCTTTTTCTAGAAGCCCAATGAAATAATGGTAAAAGTTGTATTGTGCTCACCAATACAACATTAACAAGCAACTGTTTTTAGTTGATTTCTTTATGAAACTATTTTGTTATTTTCTAAAGGAGAATTTTTAACTATACTTGTTTTTTTCTTTAACTTTTTATTTTAAAATAATTTAAAATTTAGAGAGAAGTTGAAGGCTAGGTCAAATGGTGGATCCTCATAACCCAGATTCCACAGTTGATGACCACACATGCCTTTTCATACTGTTAATGGGGTTTTCAAGGCAAGAATGCTGAGGTGATTTGCCATTCCCTTTTTCAGAAGGGCAATGCCAAAGAATGTTTAAACTACTGCACAATTGCACTTATTTCACATGCTAGCAAAGTAATGACTAAAATTCTCCAAGTGAGTGTTCAACAGTATGTGAACTGAGAACTTCCAGATGTTCAAGCTGGATTTAGAAAAGGCAGAGGAACCAGAGGTCAAATTGCCAACATCCACTGGATCATAGAAAAAGCAAGCAAATTCCAGAAAAATATCTACCTCTGCTTCATTGACTAAGCTAAAGCCTTTGACTGTGTGGCTCACAGCAAACTGTGGATAATTCCTAAAGAGATGGGAATACTAAACCACCTTACCTCCTTCCTGAGGAACATCTATGCAGGTCAAGAAGCAACAGATAGAACAGGACGTGGAGCAACGGGACTAGTTCCAAATTGGGAAAAGAGTATGTCAAGGCTGTACACTGTCACTCTGCTTATTTAACTTCTATGCAGAGTACATCATGTGAAGCACAAGCTGGAATCAAGATTGCCGGGAGAGATATCAATAACCTCAGATATGCAGATGACACCACCCTTATGGGAGAAAGTGAAGTGGAACTAAAGAGCCTCTTGATGAAGGTGAAAGGGGAGAGTGAAAAAGTAGGCTTAAAGCTCAACATTCAGAAAACTAAGACCATGGCATCTGGTTCCATCACTTCATGGCAAATAGATGGGGAAACTTGACAGACCTCATTTTCTTGGGCTCCAAAAATCACTGCAGATGGGTACTTCAGCCACTAAATTAAAAGACACTTGCTCCTTAGAAGAAAAGCTATGCCAAACCGAGACAACATATTAAAAAGCAGAGACATTACTTTGCCTACAAAGGTCTGTNTACAAATATAGGAGCTAAAATGAGTTGATTTTACTTCTGAGGGTAAATACAACCTCAATTTCCTTTCAGTCTATAAAAGACTTCTAAAAAATGTGATGAGAACTGGGCTCACACAAAGAAAACACATTAAAATATATGTTTCATTTTCAAAATGAAGCTAGCATACTCCTCTGATTATGACAGCAAGACAAATTCATAACAGACATTCAGAAAATGCAAAAACTGCAAATGAGAAAATAAGAATTACCCATAATTCTATCACTCAAATAAAACAACTTTCAGAGTTTTATTTGCATGTTTGTGTATTTGTGTAGCCATGCTGACATATTTTTCTAAATTGCCTTTGCTCTTTTTTCGTGTGATATATAGAAAGCTTTTTAAAAATCCCTAATCTCCTTTTTAAAACAGGATTTTAATAGCCGCAAATAATTCTATTATATAGATATGCAATGATAACTTGACCAGGTGTGCATTTTTAATGATTTCTTAATCCTGACTACTGTATGCAATGCTACTTTTTTTTTGGGGGGGGGGTCTGAGTTGATATATGGTGACAATCTGTCTCAGAATAACTTTTAAAAATGAATTGTCACATAATACAACTTGTTCCCCACCAGGTACCAGTTTTGTGGAAGACAATTTTTCCACGGACAATTTTTTCCATGGAAATTCAAAAGCATTACATATATTGTGCACATCATTTCTATTATTATTACATCAGCTCCACTACAGACCAACAGGCATTGGATCCTGGAGGCTCAAGACCCCATGATGCTTATTTGTAAAAGATGGTGTGGGTGTTACACATTCAACTCTGTATTTTGCTACTGTTTTTTAATATATAAAAAAGAGCACCTCATATAGCACTCTGATTCCTCCATTGACGCAGCATAGTGGAAGCAACAGGGGCAAGTGCAGGGTTGGTTCAGGTATATTTTTCTAACAGTTGGTGAAGCGAAGTCGCTCAGTCGTGTCCGACTCTGCGACCCCATGGACGGTAACCTACTAGGCTCCATGGTCCATGGGATTTTCCAGGCAAGAATACTGGAGTGCGCTGCCATTTCCTTCTCCAGGAGATCTTCCCAACCCAGGGATCGAATCCAAGTCTCCGGCACTGTAGACAGACACTTTAGTTGGTAGAAATACATAAAGAATATATCTGTCTATATTTTCTAAGGTGCTTGAACTTCTAATTTCTGAGAAGAACCTAAACACCAAATAGTATGTCACACAGCTACATTTGTAATACTCATCAAAGCAGCATTTATTACAACAGTGAGCACAAAGAATTAATGTTAAGGCACAGATGCCAGTTCCAGTAGGCCTGCTGACAGTACGCATTTTACTAATTTTCTGTATCTGGCCATAACTTCAGCCAAAATCCCATTTATAGCAAAGCTCCTATAAATTTAGCTTCTTTTTCTAGAAGCCCAATGAAATAATGGTAAAAGTTGTATTGTGCTCACCAATACAACATTAACAAGCAACTGTTTTTAGTTGATTTCTTTATGAAACTATTTTGTTATTTTCTAAAGGAGAATTTTTAACTATACTTGTTTTTTTCTTTAACTTTTTATTTTAAAATAATTTAAAATTTAGAGAGAAGTTGAAGGCTAGGTCAAATGGTGGATCCTCATAACCCAGATTCCACAGTTGATGACCACACATGCCTTTTCATACTGTTAATGGGGTTTTCAAGGCAAGAATGCTGAGGTGATTTGCCATTCCCTTTTTCAGAAGGGCAATGCCAAAGAATGTTTAAACTACTGCACAATTGCACTTATTTCACATGCTAGCAAAGTAATGACTAAAATTCTCCAAGTGAGTGTTCAACAGTATGTGAACTGAGAACTTCCAGATGTTCAAGCTGGATTTAGAAAAGGCAGAGGAACCAGAGGTCAAATTGCCAACATCCACTGGATCATAGAAAAAGCAAGCAAATTCCAGAAAAATATCTACCTCTGCTTCATTGACTAAGCTAAAGCCTTTGACTGTGTGGCTCACAGCAAACTGTGGATAATTCCTAAAGAGATGGGAATACTAAACCACCTTACCTCCTTCCTGAGGAACATCTATGCAGGTCAAGAAGCAACAGTTAGAACAGGATGTGGAGCAATGGGACTAGTTCCAAATTGGGAAAAGAGTATGTCAAGGCTGTACACTGTCACTCTGCTTATTTAACTTCTATGCAGAGTACATCATGTGAAGCACAAGCTGGAATCAAGATTGCCGGGAGAGATATCAATAACCTCAGATATGCAGATGACACCACCCTTATGGGAGAAAGTGAAGTGGAACTAAAGAGCCTCTTGATGAAGGTGAAAGGGGAGAGTGAAAAAGTAGGCTTAAAGCTCAACATTCAGAAAACTAAGACCATGGCATCTGGTTCCATCACTTCATGGCAAATAGATGGGTAAACTTGACAGACCTCATTTTCTTGGGCTCCAAAAATCACTGCAGATGGGTACTTCAGCCACTAAATTAAAAGACGCTTGCTCCTTAGAAGAAAAGCTATGCCAAACCGAGACAACATATTAAAAAGCAGAGACATTACTTTGCCTACAAAGGTCTGTATTAGTCACAACTATGGCTTTTCCAGTAGTCATGTATGGATGTGAGATTTGGACCGTAAAGAAGGCTGACCACCAAAGAACTGATGCTTTCGAACTATGGTGTTGGAGAAGACTCTTGAGAATCCCTTGGAGTGTAAGATCAAACCAGTCATTCCTAAAGGAAATCAGTCCTGAATATTCATTGGAAGGATTGATGCTGAGGCTGAATCTCCAATACTTTGGCAGCCTGATGTGAAGAGTCAAACTCATTAGAAAAGACCTTGATGCTCAGAAAGATTGAAGGCAGAAGGAAAAAGGGATTAGAGTGGATGAGATGGTAGGATGGCAACACTGACTTGATGGACATGAGTTTGAGCAAGTTCCGGGAGATGGTGAAGGACAGAGAAGCCTGGCATGCTTCAGTCCATGGGGTTCCAAAGAGTTGGGCACGACTGAGCAACTGAACAACAACAACCACACTTGACTGAATTCTCTAGTACCTGTCTATAATCACACTCATCTACATGTATGTATCTGGCAGCAATGTCACCGAAGTCAGCAGTCTCCGATCTTTCTATCACCAGGGACAAGTTTCTTGGAAGACAAGTCTTCCACAGATGGAGGGATGGGGTGGTTTTGGGATAATTCAAGCACATTATGTTTATTGTGCACTTTATTTCTATTATTATTACACTGTAATATATAATAAAATAATTATACAATTGTCACTTGCCACTCACTGATAGGATTTTAATATGAATCTACTAGCAATTGATTTATTGTGGTCTCTGTGCAGTCAAACCTCTCTGCTTATGATAATCTATATTTGCAGCCCCTCCCCAGCACTAGCCTCACCACCTCAGTTCCATCTCAGGTCCTCAGGCAGTAGGTTCTCATAAGGAGCACACAACCTAGATCCTTCACATGTGCAGCTCACAGTAGGATTCATGCTCCTGAGAATCTAATGCCACCACTGACCTGATAGGAGGCAGAGCTCAGGTGGTATTGTGAATGTTGGGGAGCAGCTGGAAATACAGATCAAGTTTCACTGGCTTGCCTGTCACTCACCTGCTTCTGTGCAGCCCAGGTCCTCACAAACCATGGACGACTGCCAGTTTGTGGTCTGGGGGTTGGGGACATCTGACTTAAGTGATGCTGTGTTCTTTTACTATACTTTATCCAGTAAGTGGTTGCTGCTGCTGCTGCTAAGTCGCTTCAGTCATGTCCGACTCTGTGTGACCCCATAGACGGAAGCCCACCAGGCTCCCCCCATCCCTGGGATTCTCCAGGCAAGAACACTGGAGTGGGTTGCCATTTCCATCTCCAATGCACAAAAGTGAAAAGTGAAAGTGAAGTCGCTCAGTCGTGTCTGACTCTTAGCGACCCCATGGACTGCAGCCTACCAGGCTCCTCCGTCCATGGGACTTTCCAGGCAAGAGTACTACAATATCAATATTCCTATTCTTATTCCTGATGATTTTTAACTCTGGCCACTTAAGTGATGTCTCTTACATAAAGTTACTATTTTCCCTGTGTAATGAGTAATTACTTTGTGTTTTATGAGAAGACACTTTGATATTATGAAAATTTAGCTTTCCTTATCAAACTTTTGCCCACTAGTTTTGGCATCCATTGAAGGTTCCTACCTAAAACAGTTGTTACTATGATTTTTGCCAAATGGTGATTTTCCAATTCCACCATTCTTTACATAAAAATGCCAACTAACACTATCATTATTTTGATGCTCAGATTTCTGAAAATCTGGCCCATGGAGCAACTTTAAGCTGGTTTCAGTATCATTTTTAATATTCCCCTGTCATTCTTCGAGCAGTTTTTTGTTCTTTAACACATCAATATTTTCTAGGTTTATTTGTAGTTTCCCAGCTCTGGTCTCTGAATAAGCCATTCCTCTCTTGAGCTCAGTTTGTTAGTGCAGATATTTAGAAAACAAAAAATCATAAGCTACGTGTGCTTACTGACACTGGTTTCACTATTTCATGTGCCACTTAATTGGTTAATTGATTGAACTAGGGAAAAAATGTGTGTGTTACATGCATATATATATATATATGTAAATATATATATACATGCATATATTCAAAAACATGTATAAACATATTTACATCTGTGTTTCTCTCTCTCACTTTAAATTCATAGCAATGCCTAAGTTCACTGCAATACCTCCAGTTCCATCACACATCCACAGGATGCATTACAACTTTTTTCCTTGTCTGTCTGTTGTTCCCTTTCCAGACAAAGAGAAACCTGATTTCTGCTTTTCAATACCTGCCATTCAGATGATTTCTTGGAATTGCTACCCCAAACCTCCTTTTGCAGCTGCCATATTGCACAGGAGCCTAACTCCCTTGGCTGCCTCCAACAAGTCCAGGAGAAAGGGAATGACAAGGAGAAGAAGAGAAGCGAAAGCTCTCTTATGGTTTTGAACAAAATTACCCAGAAAACGAAGACCATGTCATCCAGTCCCATCACCTCATGGGAAATAGATGTGGAAACAGTGGAAACAGTGTCAGACTTTATATTTTGGGNTATAACAAAATATCATAGACCAAGTTACTTACAAACAATAAACATTTATTTTTGGAGTAGCAGATTTATTGTCTGGTGAAAAACAGCTTCTTGTATGAAGATGAGATGGCTGGATGGCATCACAGACTCGATGGATGTGAGTCTGAGTGGACTCCGGGAGAGGGTAATGAACAGGGAGGCCTGGCATGCTGTGATTCATGGGGTCGCAAAGAGTCGCACACGACTGAGCGACTGAACTGAACTGAAACGCTTTGCTCCGTTGTCTTCTGATTGCAATGTGCTAGGATGTGTTTGAAGGAGAAGACTTTGACACCCTACTCCAGTACTCTTGCCTGGAAAATCCCATGGACGGAGGAGCCTGGTGGGCTGCAGTCCAGGGGTCGCTAGGAGTCGGACACGACTGAGCGACTTCACTTCCACTTTTCACTTTCATGCATTGGAGAAGGAAATGGCAACCCACTCCAGTGTTCTTGCCTGGAGAATCCCAGGGACGGGGAAGCCTGGTGGGCTGCCATCTATGGGGTCACACAGAGTCGGACACAACTGAAGCGGCTTAGCAGCGGCAGCAGGATGCATTTGATGACTTTCTTGTTTTTGATCCTTTTAGTATTCCTCCCCCTCTGATCATGACGGTGGCTGAGTGGGCCTACCTTTCTATTCTGACAGCTCATGCCTTCATTTCTGGGAAACTGTCTTCTTATAACTTCTTGGGTAATTTCCCCTCCCATTTCTTCTTTTCTTTCCTGCTCCCACTTTCTCTTTCCTTTTCTGGAATGCCTAATATATTATTTGAATATCTTTGACAGCTCCTTTTTTTTTTCCAAGCAAACTTTTCTCTAATTTCTCACTCTTTTTGTTTCTAACATCTGGAAAATTTCCTCAATTTTTAAATTTCATAACTTCTATTGTATTTTTATTTATTTTGTGAGAGTCACATTTTCTAATAATTAGTTTTTGGGTATTGATTATTCTCATTAAAAACAAACAAAAAAGCCACCAATATCTTTATCTTATGTACAACTTACCCTCTCTTATTCGAATATTTTACTTAGTTACTTTTCTATCACTTCCTAGACAGTTTCCTCTGAGTTCCTTTATTTCACTTTTGTCTTTCTAGAATGACAAACCCTCCCCCCCCTTTTTCCCCCTCAAATCTGTGTGATCCTCTTTCCTGTTTATCCTTAAGCTTAAAGCACTGAAATGCTTTTTGGAGATTCTGCTTAAGGAGATGATTTGAGATGTATAGTCCTATTATAATGTTAATAGGGAACCTGCCAGTTTGATGTGGTCAGGCCAAATGTGAGCATCTGTGGATCTTTTCTTTGAGGTAAGTCAGTTTTCCTAAAGATGATTCTCCATGTTCTATGCAGTTGATTATGTGGCTCCTCGCATCCTTGGAGTCAGGCTGTTAATGTAGACTATGGTTTTCAGTGTTCAGGAGATCAAATTCCATTTACAGCACTCCGCCTAACTCTGTCCCTTTCAGCTTGTCTTTTTGTTTCAGAGTTGAGTCTACTTCTAGTTCTCTAGAGGGTAAAGCTCTAGTCTTCTGTTGGGTGATGAAAGCTGAGAAATGCCTGGCTGCATTGGATGGATAGTTTCTTGGGCATCTAATCATCACTTAGAAACACTTTCAAATAGTTCTCCAGCTCTTTCTTAGTGGCATCTAGAAGAATATGCTCAGACATATTTAGGGGTCAGCGTTCCTTAATTAACTGTGCCTTTCATCACTCTTACATTCACTTTTGAACTTTCAGGTTTTTGTTGATGTATCTTTTCCACTGCCCTATTTTGAACTTTCATCTTTGTTTTTGTAGATTTATGTTTCTTTCATTTTTTTTTTTTGGTTTTATCAGTACAGTTTTGCCTCAAGTCTTCTCATTTATATTCACTGAATTTTTGTAAAGGGTTAATGTCAAGTAAATTAGTGTAATTTAATTTTTTAAACACAAAATAAGTTAGGTATAAATGAAGATTAAGAATAATATTTATTTAGAATTATTGTACATGTTTGGGAGAGGCATATTATTAGAAATTAAAATGCAAGACTCATTTGACTGCATCCTTGTTCTAATAAATAGTTAAATTTTCAGCTGAATGCAAACTATGTTGGAATACATACAGCATGTGATGCAAATTCCATTTCTGAGTTGTTAACAACTACAGTTTTCATTGATTTGGGTATTTCAGAAATTAATTCATTAAAGATCTATTGTGCATAAGATAGGTAGAGAAATTCATATAAAATTATTTTAAGTGAATATTCAATCATAAATTCTCAATCATGAAATTGTCTTGTATTAGCAAAATGAATCCTGTTATCCAGTATTCCTTATTATTATGATATATGGAAATTGTTATTCAATAATCCTACTAAAATTTAAAAGTATATCCATGAAAATATGAAAAAAAAAAGGTTATTTTGGCTTCTGATTCACACTCAAGCCCTGATCTGCTATCTCTTTTTGGCTTAATTCTCTTTTTAAATTTGATTCATATAAGGATTGATGATATATTAATGAAATGCCCAATTTTTATCAAAAATTCCCCTGCATATCCCTTCTGTTGCCCCATGTCCAGCATCTTCAACAGCTTGACCTAATCATTGAGACCATAGCTGTAAGGGGTCTTAGAACACTTGAATTCAAATATCCCTCAATATTTCATCTCATCTCCTGGAGACATACTATACAGTTCATAATTCAGCCTATCTTTCTATGCTTTGATATGGTTTTGTTTAATATAAGATTGAGTCCAGGTGTTTTGTAAATTAATACAATTAATTATATGTTTATAATTTCTTGTTGCATGACTATTATTATGAACTAATCAGACTTTTTCCTGCAGTAAAGAGTTCTTTATAAATCAAGCTTTTGGCATCCTAGGTTAGGTAGTTAATTATAAATGAGTTAA
Organism: Raphicerus campestris; assembly: GCA_006410735.1. Classification (NCBI taxonomy): domain Eukaryota; kingdom Metazoa; phylum Chordata; class Mammalia; order Artiodactyla; family Bovidae; genus Raphicerus; species Raphicerus campestris. The sequence continues at coordinate 1,782,078 of SJYW01026808.1, forward strand.
GCTGATGAGTTTTTCATTCTCTAATATGAAATATGATTTTAATAAACCATAATTCTGGAAAATGGGGAAAAATTAGAAAAGTGATTGGTGAATATGATGATATAGTGCTATAGAAATCTAAGCACCAAAGAGGAAAGTGAACATAAGAAAAATGAAAGAAAATGATGTAGGAAAGGAAGAAAACTAAAATTTTTTTGAAAGTACTTAGTCATTATTAATAGCAAAATCTTATGAAGTGCCCAACTAAGAGGGCATAAAAGTAAAGGGTGATTTAAAGATAGCTGTGGTGACACATTCCATTATGGTTCTCTATCAATAATTTTTTAAAAAATAGACAGTACTAAGAATAGTCGATTTAGCATCCAACAAAGTTCTATTATTACTAAATAATCTGTAACTTTGTATAAATCTTTGTAATGTTATATAATGTTGTTTTCAAAAATAAGAGTAAAAAGAATATAATTCGTCAAAATGAAAAAAGCTATAATAAATGTAATATTTTTTAGAGGAAAACAATTACCACTTAGCATGAGTAAGGAGTTCATTTATAATAGTTATTTGTCAGAGACAAAACAAGAAACTGCTACAAGGTACTCAGCTTCTGCAAGATATATATTCCAATTACTTATATTGCCAATTGACTGTATTTGACATTGCTGAGTACTTTGCTCTTTGGAAGTGGAGGGCTCTATTAAATAACAAAAGGTCTTTTTTGTATGGACTATTGCCTCTAATTTAGGTTATAAATTTCTGTAGATGACAGTTCAAAGTCAAGACAGTTAACACCATGAATATTACTACTACCAGTGTATGAATAATTTTAAATGTTGCAGCTGATTTGTGTGATTCAGTTTAAAAATGATGCATAGTTGCTGTGTTTAGTAGAAATTTAAAATATTTTTTATTATTGATTGGGAGTTCTATAGGACTTTTGGTGTTCTTAGTCTGATAACCATAAAAGCAATTATTTTGTATTTGCAAAGAGAAAAAAAAGAATTGGAGGCAAAAACCATATTGAAATTTCTCATAAACTTTCTAGACACTGTAGAGAACATACTATCCCAAACTCTCCAGACCAGTGTAAATCAGGTAAATTGATATTTTTAAAGGGATAAAAAGTTAAAATTGCCTTACGCAGAGCTAACAGATCACTAAGAGTTTATTTAAGTGTTAATGCGTGTTCAAATAGGCTATAAATTGAATTTTTTAGTCTCATTTCTTATTTTTTTAAATGTCAGAGGCTTCATACTAAAAATGAGCTTTTTAATTATAAGTTTATGATATAATCTTGTCATTCCAAGTACTTTTTCTATTTTTTAAAAATTTCTCCTTGTATCTGTTTTTCACTTCTCTGTTTTGACTTGCTTTGTTTCTCTATAGGTTCTTACATTTATGATATGATATGATTTATGTCTGAGTGATCTTGTAAAATATACAGTAATGTTCGTATTGTTTCACTGTACTTTAATTTGCACAAATAATATTGTGACATACTTTAATTTACACATGGCTCTCATTCTGGTTTGGGTTTTTTGCTTATTTGTTTGCTTTTACTGCCAGATTACTTTAAAAGTGCCTGTAACAGTTTCCACTCCCATTAATTCATGAAAGTTCCCAGTCCCTTACAGTCTGGCAGATTTGGTATCAATACATAATCCGAATTTCTGCAAAATTCATTCTTGTAGAGTTAAGTCTTTCTTGTATTAACCTGCATTCTCTGGTTACAAAGTGTTATTCTTTATTGATTTCAGATATTGCAAATATCAGTTCCCAGTCTGTCATCTGTCTGCATGCAGCTGATTAAAAATCATTTCATTTTGACACAGAAAACTGTTTGCATTCTGCTTTGTGTTCATAAAATCCTTATCTACCCCTAAGTCACAAACATACAGAATTCTCTTACATTTTCCTTTTTAGCTTTATAATTTTACCTGTCACTTTTATAGCTATAATATATCTGGAATTCACATGCTTATGATGTGAGGAATCCAACTTTACTTTTTTCAATATTGGTTAAGATTTTGCAAATTCATTCATCTTTCCCCACTGAGATGTGTGCCTGTGTGCTCGAGAGCTAAGTCATGTTCAACTCTTTGCAGCCCCATGGTGTGTAGCCCACCAGGCTCCTCTGTCCATAGAAGTCTCCAAGCAAGAATACTGGAGTGGGTTGGCATTTCCTACTCCAGGGGATCTGCCTAATCCAGGGACTGAATTTGTGACTCTTGTATCTTCTGTACTGGCTGGTGGATTCTTTAACACTGTGCCACCTGGGAAGCTCATAGTGTAAAAATTACTATTAAATTTGTTGATCCAGTTATTTTTTTCCATAGTTCTAACTAGCTATATGTATATTCATAACCATAATATCTTTTGGATGTAGTGTAGCTTTTTATCATAATATAACATCTTCACTGTCTCATGGTATTTTTCATTAAGATTGAATTTTCTTATTTATAAAATTGCAACAGGTTTACTTTTGCTTAATTTTTGATATTATATCTTTTTTCATCTGTTTATTTTCAGCCCTCTTGCTCTATTTCTTTTAAGAACATCTATTACACATAGTACATTGCTGAGTTTATTTTTATAAATTCAATTTTAGAGTCCTTGTGCTTTAGACTGAGAATTTATTTATATTTTCCATGATTGCAATTAATTTAGAATTATTCTTTGCCACTTTATTTTATATTTTAACTTCACTAAAAAATGTTTTTATACCAGCTTCCTCTTGCTTTAAAAGTTGTACATTCATTCTTCTCTTCTGTTGGCAAATTCTAATTATTGAGATCATATTTACAGTAATACTTAGGTTGTCAATTTTATGTCATCTGTCATAACTTTCTTTTTTGTATCATAAATCTGTGAAGAGTGTATAGGGAGACTATGAAACATATTCAGATAAAAAATTCAGATTTATCTTTGCAATCACACATTAGTTTGGTGGAGTAGAATAAAATTGTAGTTTGAATATGCCTTTGTTATTATTATATATTCAGAGAGTATTGAAAGTTTTATGAAAAAATATTTTCCTTTGATCGCTCTTCTGGAAGCTTGTAGGAATTTCTAATTGTCTTTAATTTTCTTAAACTCTGCATTTTATTTAAGTGTAAGTGTAAATATCTGCTTAGCATTCACTAATTAACTTAATGATACTTCATCTTTCTTTAATTTTCATCATTTATTTTCTTATTTTATTTTTGACTTTATAGTTATGTAAATGTTGATATGTGTAATTCTATATATCACATTAGGATTTAAAAATATATAACTGACATATTTTTTCACTGATGATATTTCCGAGAGGAATTTTTAATCTGACAATTAATTAATTGTCTATATTTGTTCTTCTATTTAAACCATCAATTGATATCTTTAGATCAATTACACTTTTCTCACAGAATGTAACTGTGCTTACATTTAATTACTTTTATTTTTGTATACAAGCAGATAATGATTTCAGATAAAAATTTATAATATCACCATAAAACATAAAATATTTGGAATGCATTTCACAAAGATTGTATAAGTCCTCTATACTGAAACCTATAAAGCACTGCTGAGAGAAAATAAAGACTTAAATAAATGAGTGAATATACCATATTCATGGATTAGAAAACTCAATATTTTTAAGATGGCAGTTGTTCTCACTTTATCTGTAAATTAAAAAGAATCCCAAAGAGAATCTCACTAGGCCTTAAACTTTGACAAGCTGATTCTAAAATGTATATGAGATAAAGCCCACTTGGTCATGGTGTATGATCTTTGTAATGTGTTGTTGGATTCTGATTGCTAGAATTTTGTTAAGGATTTTTGCATTTATGTTCATCAGTGATATTGGCCTGTAGTTTTCTTTCTTTGTGTGGCATCTTTGTCAGGTTTTGGTATTAGGGTGATGGTGGCCTCGTAGAATGAGTTTGGAAGTTTACCTTCCTCTGCAGTTTTCTGGAAGAGTTTGAGTAGGGTAGGTGTTAGCTGTTCTCTAAATTTTTGGTAGAATTTAGCTGTGAAGCCATCTGGACCTGGGCTTTTGTTTGCTGGAAGATTTATAATTACAGTTTCAATTTCCATGCTTGTGATGGGTCTGTTAAGATTTTCCATTTCTTCCTGGTTCAGTTTAGGAAAGCTGTACTTTTCTAAGAATTTGTCCATGTCTTCCAAGCTGTCCATTTTATTGGCATATAGTTGCTGATAGTAGTCTCTTATGATCCTTTGTATTTCTGTGTTATCTCTTGTGATCTCTCCATTTTCATTTCTAATTTTATTGATCAAAACCACAATGAGGTACCATTTCATGCCAATCAGAATGGCTGCGATCCAAAAGTTTATAAGCAATAAATGCTGGAGAGGGTGTGGAGAAAAGGGAACCCTCTTACACTGTTGGTGGGAATGCAAACAGCCACTATGGAGAACAGTGTGGAGATTCCATATTGTTTTTATTGCCTATACAGTTATTAAAATGCTTCAGTGTACTGTGTTTGCTGATTCTCATAGTGGTTCATTTATTCTTGTAGTTTGTAGTTTTTGATTATGAACCCATCTCTAGTAAAACTTGGTTTCTGGAGAAGGCTTACCTGCCCTTGGCCATGGAGGAGGAATCATGTCATGTCAGAGTCTTGCCTCTGTTGGAATTCTATGGGTTTTATCATTTATGGACCAGTTTGTTAATGCTTTGAATTGTTTCCCACATCTTGTGATACAAAATTTGAAGTGTAGAACCATGTTTGGCACAGACTTGGAGTTCTAATTTTTCACAGATGACTCTTATTCTACCCTCAGCTTCCCGAAGATGACAAGCTTCTCTACTGAATCCTTATCAAAGAGTGGAGTTTTCTGATTCCTGTTGCATAGATAAGGAGCTCTTCATGGTTCCTAACTTTATGAAGGGAGCTCAGTTTCAGCTCCCCAAATGCAGAGGTTTGGGGCTTGCTATATTATCCTCATCACTATTAAACTTTAGCTTTTATGACGTATTACTGGCTCTAAAAACTCTGTGAAATCCCCCTGGACGCTTTGGCTCTGAGTTTTCTTTTTCATTCCTGGCATTTAGGCTCTTCCATTTATTGATTTAGAACGTGATTATATACTTTTCAATTATTTTACTTTATATTTTAAAAGTTTATCATATATACAATTATAGTTTCTGTTTCTAGTAGGAGACGTTTTCATATATCAGTTCAGTCTGTGACATTAACCTGAAATCCCCTTACATTCTTGTGCTTATGATCCAGTCCATCTTTTCCACTAGGTTATAAGTTCTTTTAAGGTCAGAGTATTTACTATTTATATTTTTATACTATTCAAGTATGTAGCCCAATTCTTTTAACTGAGTAGGTCCTCAGAAAATATTGTAATTTTTCTTATTATTTTTACTATCTCCAACCTCACTGTTCAGGAGTGATGGAAAAATCAGGTTCTGGATATGCTATGAGCATTCAAACCATACAGTTAGTCTGTTCAGCCTTTGGCATTGCTCATTTGAATTTCATTATTCATGAACAACATCTTTCTCAATCACCTTCAAGGACAATTCATCATCTATCAGACCAGTGTTTCTTAAAGTGCAGGTTGCAATCCATTAGTAGGTCAAGAAACCAATTTAATGAAATACAATAAAATAGGAAAAAAAATTACCAAGGTGCCTCATATGTAAGTGTAGGTACTGATTATAGAAACTTTATTTCACTTTTGTATGTGTGTGTGCACACATGCACACATGCATATACACACACTGGATCACCATGCACAATGTATTTCAATCTGTAAGTCAGGGTGAAAATGTTTGAGGGTCATTGACTAGACTTTTCTGAGCCTCCACTCAACCTACCACCCATTTCTAGCAGGCCCATCTTCAAGAGCAAAAATTAATTGCAAAGCCAGGCAATTCAAGACCTATCTTTTCCAAATGAAGTTCTTCTGCCCCAGCGAGAAGGGCAGGTTTCACAAAGGCCCACACTGCCCTGGACTGGAAGCCCCACAAGTGGTCAAGAATACTCAGTGTGACCTGCGAATCACAGATATTCTCTGCGCTCCAGGTCCCTGTACTTCACTCCACTACTCCTATCAAAAGCCCGGACAGGCCTTACAGCTGATCTTTAGCTGGCCTTTGAGACCCTTAAATGCAGTTATTCTAGGGTCATGACCCTAGACAGCTCCTTGAATGTAGTTCTCAAGGCCAGCATATAATATCCACCTGGAAGGACAACTGGGCAATTACTCCCCTGCCCTCAGCTCCCAGGGAAATTATCATCTGGAAAACTCCCCTGCAGTCTAGAAGGTAGAAGTATCAGATATAAAGACTTTGTTTGGAACATCAGCATTATTGAGAAAAGCCCCAGCACTTGTTCCTTCTCTGTACCATCTTGAATATCTGCAAATCACACAAGAATTCAACCCATCTCATATACAGTGATCCCTGGCATGAAGGGATTTGAGCCTCACTTTACATATTCAGCACATTCCAAGGTTCCCAATTAAAAGAAAGAGCCAGTTATCTCTAAAAATCAGACTGGCATTTTTTGAGCTCCTACTATGTGTCAAACACTTTTACATGCATCATCTCATTTAATCTTTACATCAACTCTATGAGGTTAGTATGATTATCCCCATTTTATAAATGAGTGTAAGAGTTAAAGAAGTTAAGTAACTTGCAAGAGGTCACCTAGCTAGTAAGTGCTTGGTGAGCTGGGATTTGAACTTCAGTTTGGCAGACTCTTGGCCTGAGCACGTAACCACTATTCCATACAGTCCTCATATCAAGCCCCTCCACCCCTGCCAGTAAAGACATAGACTCCAGGACTGACTCATACAGACCAGTGCTTTCTCTGCATAACTGGCCTAAGAAATGAAATGATCAGAAGTAGATGCCTGTTTCCTGGCTAAGTCACTGTGTCCTCAGGTAAGCTACTTCTCTGAGCCTCAGATTTCCCATCTATACTAATAGTTGGACTATCTCCTTCAGAGGGCTGCTCCAAGGAAGACATAAGATAATGACATGAAAGTATTTTGTAAAGCATAAAGTGCTACACCAATGAAATATCTTAACAAAAGCCATATAATTAATTAGCTGAATGTGTCTGCATTTTTCCTGTTGGATTGGGAGCCCCTTCATTGGTTCCAATTGCTTTTCAAATGGAATTCAAAATACCAACTTGGCATGTGAAGCCTGCATGACATGGTCCTTTGTTCATGGTTCCTTTCTCAATGTATTCCAACTTTACTGGCCCCTCTGTTTTCCACCTCAGGGCCTTTGCATATACTGTTTTCTCTGCCTAGTACATTTCCCACCTCTAGCCACTGCTCTCTACTCCTACTTTTCCTAACTGCTCATCTTGTAAATATCAGATTAATTTCCTTGCAACAGTCTTAACTTGACTATGCAAGGTCACTTTGGAATATATTTAGTTTATATGGCATTGTGGAGACTTCCCTGGTGGCTCAGATGGTAAAGAGTCTGTCTACAATGTGGGAGACCTGGGTTCGATCCCTGGGTTGGGAAGATCCCCTGGAGAAGGAAATGGCAATCCACTCCAGGACTATTGCCTAGAAAATCCCATGGACAGAGGAGCCTGATAGGCTACAGCCCATGGGGTTGCAAAGAGTTGGACAGGCATTGTGAGGATGGCTGTTTGCAGTTTAATAGTGTCTTCCCATGGAAAGGGAGACTTGATGAGAGCAAGGACCATATATATTTCAGCAAGTCCTATATCCCCAGCACCTGGCAAAGCACTTGGCACAAATTAAGGGCTTCATGGATATTTATTTATTCTGAAAATCCACAAATATGAACAGAGGCCGCTTTACTCATATTTTATCACCTATTAGATGTGCCACAAAGGTTTGATCTGCTATAACCTCTTTAGACTGGCATCTCTGAGCATGAGGTCCATAGGGTATAAATAATTGTTGCATAACAAAAAGGAATTTGGGGTCAAATAATTTGGGAAACAGAGGTTAAATAAATATAAACAGGATTTTAACTTCTTTAAACCATAATGCTTCTTAAAACCATGCTTGGGTCCTTCAGAGACAACAGTGCAAACCTGAGTCCCCAGGCCAACCATGATGCACA
>SJYW01026808.1:1794119-1806858 GCA_006410735.1 Raphicerus campestris
GACTCGATGGATGTGAGTCTGAGTGGACTCCGGGAGAGGGTAATGAACAGGGAGGCCTGGCATGCTGTGATTCATGGGGTCGCAAAGAGTCGCACACGACTGAGCGACTGAACTGAACTGAAACGCTTTGCTCCGTTGTCTTCTGATTGCAATGTGCTAGGATGTGTTTGAAGGAGAAGACTTTGACACCCTACTCCAGTACTCTTGCCTGGAAAATCCCATGGACGGAGGAGCCTGGTGGGCTGCAGTCCAGGGGTCGCTAGGAGTCGGACACGACTGAGCGACTTCACTTCCACTTTTCACTTTCATGCATTGGAGAAGGAAATGGCAACCCACTCCAGTGTTCTTGCCTGGAGAATCCCAGGGACGGGGAAGCCTGGTGGGCTGCCATCTATGGGGTCACACAGAGTCGGACACAACTGAAGCGGCTTAGCAGCGGCAGCAGGATGCATTTGATGACTTTCTTGTTTTTGATCCTTTTAGTATTCCTCCCCCTCTGATCATGACGGTGGCTGAGTGGGCCTACCTTTCTATTCTGACAGCTCATGCCTTCATTTCTGGGAAACTGTCTTCTTATAACTTCTTGGGTAATTTCCCCTCCCATTTCTTCTTTTCTTTCCTGCTCCCACTTTCTCTTTCCTTTTCTGGAATGCCTAATATATTATTTGAATATCTTTGACAGCTCCTTTTTTTTTTCCAAGCAAACTTTTCTCTAATTTCTCACTCTTTTTGTTTCTAACATCTGGAAAATTTCCTCAATTTTTAAATTTCATAACTTCTATTGTATTTTTATTTATTTTGTGAGAGTCACATTTTCTAATAATTAGTTTTTGGGTATTGATTATTCTCATTAAAAACAAACAAAAAAGCCACCAATATCTTTATCTTATGTACAACTTACCCTCTCTTATTCGAATATTTTACTTAGTTACTTTTCTATCACTTCCTAGACAGTTTCCTCTGAGTTCCTTTATTTCACTTTTGTCTTTCTAGAATGACAAACCCTCCCCCCCTTTTTTTCCCCTCAAATCTGTGTGATCCTCTTTCCTGTTTATCCTTAAGCTTAAAGCACTGAAATGCTTTTTGGAGATTCTGCTTAAGGAGATGATTTGAGATGTATAGTCCTATTATAATGTTAATAGGGAACCTGCCAGTTTGATGTGGTCAGGCCAAATGTGAGCATCTGTGGATCTTTTCTTTGAGGTAAGTCAGTTTTCCTAAAGATGATTCTCCATGTTCTATGCAGTTGATTATGTGGCTCCTCGCATCCTTGGAGTCAGGCTGTTAATGTAGACTATGGTTTTCAGTGTTCAGGAGATCAAATTCCATTTACAGCACTCCGCCTAACTCTGTCCCTTTCAGCTTGTCTTTTTGTTTCAGAGTTGAGTCTACTTCTAGTTCTCTAGAGGGTAAAGCTCTAGTCTTCTGTTGGGTGATGAAAGCTGAGAAATGCCTGGCTGCATTGGATGGATAGTTTCTTGGGCATCTAATCATCACTTAGAAACACTTTCAAATAGTCCTCCAACTCTTTCTTAGTGGCATCTAGAAGAATATGCTCAGACATATTTAGGGGTCAGCGTTCCTTAATTAACTATGCCTTTCATCACTCTTACATTCACTTTTGAACTTTCAGGTTTTGTTGATGTATCTTTTCCACTGCCCTATTTTGAACTTTCATCTTTGTTTTTGTAGATTTATGTTTCTTTCATTTTTTTTTTTTGGTGTTATCAGTACAGTTTTGCCTCAAGTCTTCTCATTTATATTCACTGAACTTTTGTAAAGGGTTAATGTCAAGTAAATTAGTGTAATTTAATTTTTTAAATACAAAATAAGTTAGGTATAAATGAAGATTAAGAATAATATTTATTTAGAATTATTGTACATGTTTGGGAGAGGCATATTATTAGAAATTAAAATGCAAGACTCATTTGACTGCATCCTTGTTCTAATAAATAGTTAAATTTTCAGCTGAATGCAAACTATGTTGGAATACATACAGCATGTGATGCAAATTCCATTTCTGAGTTGTTAACAACTACAGTTTTCATTGATTTGGGTATTTCAGAAATTAATTCATTAAAGATCTATTGTGCATAAGATAGGTAGAGAAATTCATATAAAATTATTTTAAGTGAATATTCAATCATAAATTCTCAATCATGAAATTGTCTTGTATTAGCAAAATGAATCCTGTTATCCAGTATTCCTTATTATTACAATATATGGAAATTGTTATTCAATAATCCTACTAAAATTTAAAAGTATATCCATGAAAATATGAAAAAGAAAAGGTTATTTTGGCTTCTGATTCACAGTCAAGCCCTGATCTGCTATCTCTTTTTGGCTTAATTCTCTTTTTAAATTTGATTCATATAAGGATTGATGATATATTAATGAAATGCCCAGTTTTTATCAAAAATTCCCCTGCATATCCCTTCTGTTGCCCCATGTCCAGCATCTTCAACAGCTTGACCTAATCATTGAGACCATAGCTGTAAGGGGTCTTAGAACACTTGAATTCAAATATCCCTCAATATTTCATCTCCTCTCCTGGAGACATACTATACAGTTCATAATTCAGCCTATCTTTTTATGCTTTGATATGGTTTTGTTTAATATAAGATTGAGTCCAGGTGTTTTGTAAATTAATACAATTAATTATATGTTTATAATTTCTTGTTGCATGACTATTATTATGAACTAATCAGACTTTTTCCTGCAGTAAAGAGTTCTTTATAAATCAAGCTTTTGGCATCCTAGGTTAGGTAGTTAATTATAAATGAGTTAAGCTGATGAGTTTTTCATTCTCTAATATGAAATATGATTTTAATAAACCATAATTCTGGAAAATGGGGAAAAATTAGAAAAGTGATTGGTGAATATGATGATATAGTGCTATAGAAATCTAAGCACCAAAGAGGAAAGTGAACATAAGAAAAATGAAAGAAAATGATGTAGGAAAGGAAGAAAACTAAAATTTTTTTGAAAGTACTTAGTCATTATTAATAGCAAAATTTTATGAAGTGCCCAACTAAGAGGGCATAAAAGTAAAGGGTGATTTAAAGATAGCTGTGGTGACACATTCCATTATGGTTCTCTATCAATAATTTTTTAAAAAATAGACAATACTGAGAATAGTCAATTTAGCATCCAACAAAGTTCTATTATTACTAAATAATCTGTAACTTTGTATAAATCTAACCTTCTAAATAGTCTGAAACCTTTGTAATGTTATATAATGTTGTTTTCAAAAATAAGAGTAAAAAGAATATAATTTGTCAAAATGAAAAAAGCTATAATAAATGTAATATTTTTTAGAGGAAAACAACTACCACTTAGNAAAAATAGACAGTACTAAGAATAGTCGATTTAGCATCCAACAAAGTTCTATTATTACTAAATAATCTGTAACTTTGTATAAATCTTTGTAATGTTATATAATGTTGTTTTCAAAAATAAGAGTAAAAAGAATATAATTCGTCAAAATGAAAAAAGCTATAATAAATGTAATATTTTTTAGAGGAAAACAATTACCACTTAGCATGAGTAAGGAGTTCATTTATAATAGTTATTTGTCAGAGACAAAACAAGAAACTGCTACAAGGTACTCAGCTTCTGCAAGATATATATTCCAATTACTTATATTGCCAATTGACTGTATTTGACATTGCTGAGTACTTTGCTCTTTGGAAGTGGAGGGCTCTATTAAATAACAAAAGGTCTTTTTTGTATGGACTATTGCCTCTAATTTAGGTTATAAATTTCTGTAGATGACAGTTCAAAGTCAAGACAGTTAACACCATGAATATTACTACTACCAGTGTATGAATAATTTTAAATGTTGCAGCTGATTTGTGTGATTCAGTTTAAAAATGATGCATAGTTGCTGTGTTTAGTAGAAATTTAAAATATTTTTTATTATTGATTGGGAGTTCTATAGGACTTTTGGTGTTCTTAGTCTGATAACCATAAAAGCAATTATTTTGTATTTGCAAAGAGAAAAAAAAGAATTGGAGGCAAAAACCATATTGAAATTTCTCATAAACTTTCTAGACACTGTAGAGAACATACTATCCCAAACTCTCCAGACCAGTGTAAATCAGGTAAATTGATATTTTTAAAGGGATAAAAAGTTAAAATTGCCTTACGCAGAGCTAACAGATCACTAAGAGTTTATTTAAGTGTTAATGCGTGTTCAAATAGGCTATAAATTGAATTTTTTAGTCTCATTTCTTATTTTTTTAAATGTCAGAGGCTTCATACTAAAAATGAGCTTTTTAATTATAAGTTTATGATATAATCTTGTCATTCCAAGTACTTTTTCTATTTTTTAAAAATTTCTCCTTATATCTGTTTTCACTTCTCTGTTTTGACTTGCTTTGTTTCTCTATAGGTTCTTACATTTATGATATGATATGATTTATGTCTGAGTGATCTTGTAAAATATACAGTAATGTTCGTATTGTTTCACTGTACTTTAATTTGCACAAATAATATTGTGACATACTTTAATTTACACATGGCTCTCATTCTGGTTTGGGTTTTTTGCTTATTTGTTTGCTTTTACTGCCAGATTACTTTAAAAGTGCCTGTAACAGTTTCCACTCCCATTAATTCATGAAAGTTCCCAGTCCCTTACAGTCTGGCAGATTTGGTATCAATACATAATCCGAATTTCTGCAAAATTCATTCTTGTAGAGTTAAGTCTTTCTTGTATTAACCTGCATTCTCTGGTTACAAAGTGTTATTCTTTATTGATTTCAGATATTGCAAATATCAGTTCCCAGTCTGTCATCTGTCTGCATGCAGCTGATTAAAAATCATTTCATTTTGACACAGAAAACTGTTTGCATTCTGCTTTGTGTTCATAAAATCCTTATCTACCCCTAAGTCACAAACATACAGAATTCTCTTACATTTTCCTTTTTAGCTTTATAATTTTACCTGTCACTTTTATAGCTATAATATATCTGGAATTCACATGCTTATGATGTGAGGAATCCAACTTTACTTTTTTCAATATTGGTTAAGATTTTGCAAATTCATTCATCTTTCCCCACTGAGATGTGTGCCTGTGTGCTCGAGAGCTAAGTCATGTTCAACTCTTTGCAGCCCCATGGTGTGTAGCCCACCAGGCTCCTCTGTCCATAGAAGTCTCCAAGCAAGAATACTGGAGTGGGTTGGCATTTCCTACTCCAGGGGATCTGCCTAATCCAGGGACTGAATTTGTGACTCTTGTATCTTCTGTACTGGCTGGTGGATTCTTTAACACTGTGCCACCTGGGAAGCTCATAGTGTAAAAATTACTATTAAATTTGTTGATCCAGTTATTTTTTTCCATAGTTCTAACTAGCTATATGTATATTCATAACCATAATATCTTTTGGATGTAGTGTAGCTTTTTATCATAATATAACATCTTCACTGTCTCATGGTATTTTTCATTAAGATTGAATTTTCTTATTTATAAAATTGCAACAGGTTTACTTTTGCTTAATTTTTGATATTATATCTTTTTTCATCTGTTTATTTTCAGCCCTCTTGCTCTATTTCTTTTAAGAACATCTATTACACATAGTACATTGCTGAGTTTATTTTTATAAATTCAATTTTAGAGTCCTTGTGCTTTAGACTGAGAATTTATTTATATTTTCCATGATTGCAATTAATTTAGAATTATTCTTTGCCACTTTATTTTATATTTTAACTTCACTAAAAAATGTTTTTATACCAGCTTCCTCTTGCTTTAAAAGTTGTACATTCATTCTTCTCTTCTGTTGGCAAATTCTAATTATTGAGATCATATTTACAGTAATACTTAGGTTGTCAATTTTATGTCATCTGTCATAACTTTCTTTTTTGTATCATAAATCTGTGAAGAGTGTATAGGGAGACTATGAAACATATTNTCAGAATTTTCCACAGTTTATTGTGATCCACACAGTCAGAGGCTTTGGCATAGTCAATAAAGCAGAAATAGATTTTTTTTTCTGGAACTCTCTTGCTTTTTCCATGACTCAGCAGATGTTGGCAAGCTTACCTCTGGTTCCTCTGCCTTTTCTAAAACCAGCTTGAACATTTGGAATTTCATAGTTCATGTATTGCTGAAGCCTGGGTTGCAACATTTTGAGTATTACTTTAGTAGCATGTGAGATGAGTGAAATTGTATGGTAGTGTGAGCATTCTTTGGCATTCCTTTCTTTGGGACTGGAATGAACACTGACCTTTTCCAGTCCTATGACCACTGAGGAGTTTTCCAAATTTGCTGGCACATTGAGTACAACACTTTAATAGCATCGTCTTTCAAGATTTGAAATAGCTCGACTGGAATTCCGTCACCTCCGCTAGCCTTGTTCGTAGGCCCACTTGACTTCACATTCCCGGATGTCTGGCTCTAGGTGAATGATCACACCATCGTGTTTATCTGAAGCTCTTTTTTGTACATTTCTTCTGTGTATTCTTGCCACCTCGTCTTAACAGCTTCTGCTTTTTTTTAGGTCCATACCATTTCTGTCCTTTATTGAGCCCATCTTTGCATGAAATGTTCCCTTGGTATCTCTAATTTTCTTGAAGAGATCTCTAGTCTTTCCCATTCTGTTCTTTTCCTCTATTTCTTTGCATTGGTCACTGAAGAAGGTTTTCTTATCTCTTCTTGCTATTCTTTGGAACTCTGCATTCAGATGCTTATGTCTTTCCTTTTCTCTTTTGCTTTTCACCTCTCTTCTTTTCACAGCTATTTGTAAGGCCTCCCCAGACAGTCAGTTTGCTTTTTTGCATTTCTTTTCCATGGGGATGGTCTTGATCCTTGTCTCCTGTACAATGTCACGAACCTCATTCCATAGTTCATCAGGCACTCTATCAGATCTAGTCCCAGTGGAAGTGAGAAATAGTGGTCTGTTACCTGTTTCTATATAACAAATAATTCTAAAATAAGGAGCTAAATATGAATGGCCAAAATATGGCGTTAAAAATGCTTAATAGCCAAGAGAAATCGGTTTTACAGGAACTTTCAGCTCCTCAAAGCTTGTTTATGCTAAGGTGCAGGGAAGTAATGTAGATGAAAGAATAGACCTGAAGTCACACAAGCATGGATTTAAATCCCATCCCTGCTGCTTTCTGAGCTTGTGACTTCTGGCAAGGCATTTTACAAACATATCTATATTCTGTGTTGAAATAAAAATGGTTTTGGAAGTAAAAATGGTGTTGGAAATAATATTTAAACATTGTGAGGAATAATAATGCTTTTTGTCTGTCTAGCTAGCTAGTTATCCAGCTCTATCAGTTCCCTAGGTTTTCTGCAACAAACGACCAGGAAGCTTTGTGATTTAAGTAACTAAAACTCATTGTCTCAGAGTTCTGGGAGACTTACGCCTGAGATCAAGGTGTTTGCAGGCTTGGTGCCTTCTGATGGCTGTAGGGAAGACACTATTCCATGCCTCTTTCCCAGCTCCTGGTGGTTTGCTGATAATCTCTGGCTCTCTTTAGCTTATAAAAGCATTACCTTGATCCCTGCCTTTATCTTCACATGGCATTTTCAGTATTTTTTTTCTGTCTTTGTGTCCAAATTTCCTCTTCTTATAAGTACAGCAATCATTCTGGATTAGGGTTCTACCCTAATGACTTCATTTGAACTTAATAAATTTACAGCAATGCTATTTACAAATAAAATCACATTCTGAAGTGCTGGAGAGGGGGACTTAGGACTTCAAATGTGAACTTGAGAGTATACAGTTTAATCTTTCTCTTTCTTTCATTTTGGGTTAAAGAACAAAAGCTGACCCCACACTCCAAAGGACAGGCTGACTGTTCTGGAGCTATAGTAATATATATTCATTTGATCAATACCAATTCTCAGTAAACATCTCTGAAAGCCAAGAAATTTGTGACAGCCCCCTATTTTGGAAAGTCAGCCACTAAAGAACAGGCTCACTTTAATTAACATGCCTCTGATGGCGATCAGTCAACAAGTACCTCAGCTGATCACCCAGCTTCCACCTAGGCTATCAGCCCACTGAAGCCCTTGAAACCTCTCCTGTACACATTCTTCCCCAAATCCCATATAAGATCATTAATCTGCTCTGCTTGAAGACTGTGACTGACCAATCTAGTTTTCCCTTAATGTACTAATGAATCCTAAATCTTTTTGTTTCAGGTGTTACATAATTATTACACAAGTTTCATCATTCTTTAACAGACTGAATCAAATGAATGTATTAATAACCTATCAATAAGTGATAATTAATATTCTTGTTGAAATAAAGCAAATGATCAGAGTTTTATGTTGGGTTTAGCAGAAATCAAAGATCTTACCTGCTATTAGCTTTACTAACAATTTCAAGAACATAAGGAATGCTGCCAAGGCACAGCTGAAGAATGGTGAGACCTCTGACTGTCAGTGCAGATTTTTAACTCTTGTCTTTCCTTAAAGACATAGCCTGGATTCAATTAACAGATGACATTTTTAAATTAATGTACATAGTTACACTATTACATAGAATAGAGGCTTTTTAGTCCTGAAATATCTCTATTTTATGCTCACATAGTAATAGTATATACAGAAAATTTTCCAGGGAACCATTACCCATAGATTCTAGGTTTGTTTACAATAAAATATTCTGGACAAATGAGAACTCCATAGATAAGGATTTCAGTGAATAAAATTTACTTTGTGGGCATAGCTTCCTACCATCCCACTAATACTGGAGAGAATATATGCAGATCTATAGCAGAATCCTTTTCTTGAAAGTTATTAATAAAAATATAATTTACATTTTAGAATAAAAATTTTAATGGTAAAATGGAATATTTTTAAAAGCAGAGGATCTTTTGTTTGTTGGTTGGTTTTGTTTGTTTGTTTGTTTTGGGTTTTTTCAGCTCTTGCTATTAGTATTAGAATTATAATTTACAGATGAGTGCTTCATGACAAAATTAAAATTATAGCATGTGAAGGCACTGAGACATCCAAAAATGGGAATTATAGTCCATTGATGACATTATAATACTAAATGCCTTAAAACTTAATCTGTGGCTTTCCTGGTGGCTCAGATGGTAAAGAATTTGTCTGCAATGCAGAAGACCTGGGTTTAATCTCTGAGTTGGGAAGAGCCCCTGGAGAAGGGAGCAGCTACACACCCCAGTATAATCCCATGGACAAAGGAACCTGGTGGGCTACAGTCCATGGGGTCACAAAGAGTCAGACATACCTGAGTGACTAACACTAACACTAAACCTTAATCTAGATACTGAATATGACAAGTGATTAAAAAACGTGTTTTTTGAAATATCATCTGAAAGAATAGTGTGCTATTCCTGACTGTTTACCCTTAACCAGGATTTTCCATTGCCCATTCTCACAAGGACACCACTGACTGAACCTCACGTACCAGATCACAGAGTTACTTAGATTTGTCTGAAGTCAATTCAGTCCACTCAAGAAGAAAGAAAGAAAAAAAATTATCACATCTCAAATGCCAAGTGTGGTAAGTAGTTTCCAGGATGGCTGCTAACAGTTTCTTTTCTTTAAGCACATGCTGCTCCTTATATCAGTAGGTGGGGCTAATTCCTACTTCAACTATGAGTCTGGGACAAGACGTGTGATTACTTCCCTAGGAACCTTCTAGCTTCTCCCTGAAACTCCTGGGATTCTCTTGGGATGCTCCCTAGGGGAGCCAAGAAATCATGCAGTGAGAAGTCCAAGGTACATGGATAGTCCATCTGTAGATGGTCCAGGTTACAGCCTGTGTGAGTCTGTTCAGGCTCTTACAGCAAAATACCATACACTGGTTGGCTTAAACAGAGGACACTTATTTTCTCACAGATCTGGAAGCTAGAGGTGCATGTTCAGGGTGCTAGCATAGTCAGATCTGGCAACGGCCTTCTTGCTATGTCCTTACAAGATAGAGAGAAAGAAAGCTCCCTGATGTCTCTTCTCATAAGGCACCAAATCTATCAGACCAGAGCCCACCTTTATGGCCTCCTCTGACAGTAACTACTTTCCAAAGATCCATCTTCCAATACCATCAAGTTAGGTGTTAGGGCTCGAGCATATAACTTTTTGGGGACACAATCATTCATCCCATGACTTAGCCTTAAGTTAGCTTCCAGTTTATAGCCAGAATTTCTGCACCACCAGTTATATGAGTGAGCAATCTTCTATGCTGAGCCTAGTAAGACTTCAGAAGACTGTAGGTTAAGCTGCTGTCTTATTACAACCTCATAAGAAATTCAAAGTTTGAACCACTCAATCAACAGTAGTCAACTCTCGAACGATGTCATTTTAGGCCACTAAATTTTAGGCTAACTTGGTATGCTGCAAAAGCTAATCCAGACAGAAGCGAGCACCCAAGACCTAAATGCTGCTATATGAAAACTATAATGGTTGTCATTGTTTAGGATAAGGGAGAGAGTAGAGGTTTTGAGTATCTAAAGGAAACTCTTAGCAAAGGATGGAAGACAGTGAGATTTTATAAATGGACCCTCAAGGAAAAGCAGTCCACATTATGTAATGGCTGAAAAAGTATGGCTAAACTGTTGCAAGGTTGGAAAAATAAAGACATACCTACTAAAATGGTAGATTTAGCTAAGGAAATTACCAGGTGGAATGTTAAAAGTGTCAAGTGGTTTCTTTTAGTCATGTATGCTAAGATATGGATATATAGAAATGATCAAGAAGGAAATAGTCAAGATTCAAGCAGAGCTTAAGAAAAATGTAATATAGTCAGGAACTGTTATGTTAAAAATAAAATTATTAATTATCTCTAAAAAAATCTCAACAAAAAATCACTTAAACTAAGAAATGATGCCGTTCTATANTAGAAATGATCAAGAAGGAAATAGTCAAGATTCAAGCAGAGCTTAAGAAAAATGTAATATAGTCAGGAACTGTTATGTTAAAAATAAAATTATTAATTATCTCTAAAAAAATCTCAACAAAAAATCACTTAAACTAAGAAATGATGCTGTTCTATACTTCCCTCATCCTGTTCAAACTATATTTCATGTTCCATTTCTTCAATCAGTAATTTGTCAGTACTTTAAACTTCTGTGCACTTCTGCCAGGCAAAGATGAAGGAAATTGATCATCTCTGATAAGGTATTTATACTTAGAAGGGAAAACAGATCTTGAAAAAATAACTAGAATTGTAATAAGTGCTAATTTAGAGCAGTAGTTACCTAAGCAGGTCTACACAGTTCAAAAAAATGTTTTGGCCCTTGATCATCTCCTTGGAGATAACCTCTAAGCTCTTAGAATGTCCTGCTGATGTGTGTTTTTGTTTATCTGGGGTTTTGGTCATGCCAGATGGTTTATCTTAATAATGTGATTTATGGTGGGGGCCTTAGCCAAATAGTATAATTTGTCCACTGGAGAAGCTTAAGACTGAGACACAAAGCTCAGCCGTGGGGATTCTCTTGGCCTACATGACCAATACTCATCAAATCCCTGGATACCAAGGCTCTAGTGAGCTTCTCTGTCTGGTAACATTCTTCACAAATGTTTTCACCATATTGTTGAGAGAACGAAGTGCTGTCTATCGGATTTCACTTGGAGAAAAAAACAAATGTTGGCTGTGTTTTTCTAGATTCTGTCTTAATACTTTTTGTCTTTACTGATTTCAATCTTTATCCTTTCACAGTAGTAAACCATACCATCATATATCCATCAATATAACAGCTTTTCTGAGTTCTTCTAGAGAAATACTGACCTAAAGGTGGTCTTGGAGTTAGAGATGCCATAGACATGAAATAGACTGAGATATTAATGATGAGTCATTTAAACAAATGAAGAAGGAAGAAAGCTTATTGAGTCTCAAAATAGTATGCGCTTTACTTACAGTTTTGAACGTATGAATGAGCATATGAATGAGTTAATATAAACATGCTGAATCTTAAGAATAGGAAACAGGAGGAGAGGAAAAGATGGCAGCGGAATAGGACGGGGAGAACACTTTCTCCCTCACTACTTCATCAAAAGAACATTTAAATGTTGAATAAATTCCACAAAACAACTTCTGAATGCTGGCAGAGGACATCAGGCATCCAGCAAAGCAGATTATTGGCTTCAAAAACAGGTAGGAATAAATATAAGGGATGAGAAAAGAGACAAAGGAGGTAGGGAGGGAGCCCCGTCCCGGGAAGGGAATCCCGTCCCAGGAAGAGACTCTTATAAAGAGAGGTTGCCAAGCTCCAGGAAACATTCTCGCAACGGCCTCTGTGTCGAGCCTGGGAAGCGCAGACGGCAACATAACAGGAAGGAAAAGTAAATAATCAAAACCAACAGTTTACGAACCCAACCATAAATCCCCCAGCGGATAACAGCGCAAACGCCTGCCTCCGACACCAGCGAGTGGGAGTTGGGCAGGGAGGAGTGGGACCCACCAGCCGGGCCACGGGGAAATGCAGGCTCTGAAGGGCTTTTCACGAGAAATGCGTAGCAATGCGGCCAGAATCAGGTCCAAGAATCGGTCTGCGGGAGACGCAGGCTCTGAAGGGCTTTTCACAAGAATCGTGTAGCAATGCAGCCAGAATCAGGTCTGAGAACCGGGCCGCGGGGAAACGCAGGCCCTGAAGGGCTTTTCACGAGAATCGCTTAGCAACACGGCCAGAATCGGGCCCGAGAATCGGGCCACGGAATCGCAGGCTTCAATGCTTTTCACAAGAATCGGGTTGTAATGCGGCCAGAATTGGATCTGCGCGTGGCCAGAATGAACTAACTTGGACTAGCAAACCAGACTGTGGGATA
>SJYW01026808.1:1809238-1833476 GCA_006410735.1 Raphicerus campestris
CATCACGGACTCAATGGACGTGAGTCTGAGTGAACTCTGAGAGATGGTAATGAACAGGGAGGCCTGGCGTGCTGCGATTTATGGGGTCTCAAAGAGTCGGACATGACTGAGCGACTGAACTGAACTGAACTGAACTGAACCTAGATTTGAATAACTTAATAGTCAAATATTGCTTAAAAATAGTGGGTAAATTTTTCTGGGCTTTAGTTTCTTTATTCATGCAATGAAAATAATGATAATTCTACCTTTGTCATAAAGTTTTCATGAATGCAAAAATATAATATTAAGAGGAGTACATTGAAAGTTACAGTATATGATTCTATGATTTGTCCTTCATTACCATGGCTTATAAATTCCTTCTCTTTCTTCCAATTATTTGACCAGTACAACCACTATTTTAGTATTACTATTAACTATAAAATTTAAAATGTTTAAGACATTGAGATAGTTGCTTTAGCAAAACGACTTTGAAGAGATGATCAATCCCCAGTTTATTCTTTCAAAATGATGTTAGGAAACAGATATTCATTGGAGAAGTTAATAGTTATATTTCTTGAACAGAATGTATAACCCTCATTTTTTTTTCTTTGAGAAGGAGAGCCATTTCATACTAGGTGGTCTTAAATAGATATATATATATTTTATATTACACACAACACAGAAAATATCATGAATAAAATGCTTTGGTCAAATCTTTCTTCAGGAGGAAAGTGAATCTAAAGACAACCTAATCAGGTACTTTATGGTCTGTCGTAAGAAGTTGTGGAAAAAAGAGAGAAGTGTCATGTGGAATAAGAATTATTCCAGGAGGTATGGAAAATAGGGACTGTCCATAAGAAAAAACAAGTCACCTCAATTCTCCTTACACTTTGCTTGAGGAGTTTATGCACTTTTAATATATTCATTGAGTTCTGGTTCTAAATNCATGTGGAATAAGAATTATTCCAGGAGTTATGGAAAATAGGGACTGTCCATAAGAAAAAACAAGTCACCTCAATGCTCCTTACACTTTGCTTGAGGAGTTTATGCACTTTTAATATATTCATTGAGTTCTGGTTCTAAATACTCCAACGGAATCAAGACTGCTCCTCTTAAGGGGCAGGAAAAATGCCATAGGGTTTTCAAATCAAAATTCATGTTAATAAGTCAAAGCGCAAAGTCTTGTCTGCTGAAATAGGAAGATTAATTCTGCATGCATTTCTGTCCCTCACCTTTTGTTTTGTTTTCGCATTAACACAAAATGTGTTTTGTTGACTCATGGTGTGCCATATTAGTTAAATTAAACATCAAACATCTGTCTAACTTTACGATTCCAACATGAGTGCGTTGGCAGTCTCAGTAAAACCTGAGCTGTTAAAGGCCCTCAATCAGTCAAAAGGATATAGCTGCTGTAATGGCAAACTCAGCAAGCAATTACATCAAAGGATTTAAAATCTATTTCAGTAACGCCTTCTGGATAATTACATTGATCTCAGCAGTCCCTTTGCAGATTTCCTGGTATTGAAAAGCAGGGTCCTGCGTGGCTTCACATTTAGAAAAACACCATTCACTATTTCTTTCTATGTGAACATAGTTCAGTTCTCTTGAATATATCTACACAGCTATTTCTGACATGACATCCATAAGTTAATAGACTTTTATTCATAAAGCTGAAATTCACTCTTTGTACACAATATTTTGTTGTTCTCTTCCATCACACCAACTTTGCCAAAGTGGGAGAAATACTGAGAAGACCTTACTATCTTTTGCATTTGTTTTGTCTCCTACTCTAAATCAAGCATTATAAATAAATAGATCCATCGATCAAGCCATATTTCTCTTTGTATTTTAATGTTCAGTCTGTTTCCTTATCTTTTAATATGCATAAACGAAATGGTTGCAGATGAGAATGCTTCAAGTAGAAATTTTCATAGACTTCCTTTTTTTCCTTTTCCCTCTCTCTTTCTCTCTCCTTCACTGCCTTCCTTCTACCCTTCCCCTTCTCTCACTTTCTCTCTCCTATCTTTTTCTTTCAAGAGTTTGGTTAGGGGAGAGATTTATTCAGGGACTTTCATGAACTATCCACAGATTGTCTAAGTGGATTTTAATGATGGCCAAGTCTTTTATTTTACGTTTTAAGCAACTGCTCTGGTGAAGGAATGTGTGTGTGTGCTTAGTCACTCAGTTGTGTCTAACTCTTTGCAATCCCATGGACTGTAGCCCACCAGGGTCCTCTGTCCGTGAGCTTTCTCCAGGCAAGAATACTGGAGTGAGTTGCCATGCCCTCTTCCAGGAGATCTTCCCAATCCAGGGATTGAACTCAGGTCTTCCATTTTGCAGATAGATTCTTTGCCATCTGAGCCACATGGGAAGCCCAAGAATACTGGAGTGGGTAGCCTATTACTTCTCCAGGGGAACTTTCAGGCCCAGGAATCAAACCAAGGTCTCTTGCATTGCAGGTGGATTCTTTACTAGCTGAGCTCCCAGGAAAAACTTATGAAGGACTATCTAGATGTAAATACTGGAGTGGGTTGCCATGTCTTCCTCCAGGGGATCTTCTCAACCCAGGGATCAAACCTGTGTCTCTTATATCTCCTGCATTGACAGGCAGGGTCTTTACCACTAGCGCCAACTGGGAAGCCCAAATTTAAGCATTAAGTAAATTAATCAAGCATTATAAAAGTAAATTAATGCTTAAATTTGGATGCCTTAAAGTAGCTATCTAGTTAGCCAAAATCATGTTGCAACTCTCTACTTTAAAATAAAGTGAAAGTGAAAGTCACTCAGTTATGTTTGACTCTTTGCAACCCCATGGACCATAGTCCATGGAATTCTCCAGGCCAGAATACTGGACTGGGTAGCCTTCCCCTTTTCCAGTGGTTCTTCCTAACCCAGAGATTGAGCCCAGGTCTCCCACATTGCATGCTGATTCTATACCAGCTGAGTCACAAGGGAAGCCCAAGAATACTGGAGTGGGTAGCCTATCCCTTCTTCAGGGGATCTTCCTGACCCAGGAATCCACCTGAGGTCTCCTGCATTGCATGTGGGTTCTTTAACAACTGAGCTATCAGGGAAGCCCCACGTTAAAATAAGTAAAAGTACAAATCGAATTCTACTAGAGAACTACACATTTTTCATGTCATATAAATAGATGATATGAGATAACTTAATTCTTTATTATTTATTTACTTGTTTGACTTTATCACCTGCTCTGTACCAGAATCCGAAGTTACCACTATATAATAGTGGAAAAAACCTTGTATTGCTAAATCTCCTTGCATTATACTATGAATACATTAGTGCTCTTTTCATCTTAGAAAAAGTAAATACTCTTTTGGCACAATGTCTAATCAGCTGCCTAGCTTGTCTCTCCCATCTTTATTCTCAGACAGCTTGAAACTGTTGTCAAAAATGCTGTTTTCACTTCTCACCTCCAGTCATTCTTTTACCTTGACCTCAGCTTATAGGAGAAAAACGATTAAGACTAGTTAATCACCCTTAATTAATTACCCTTAATCTCCATATATCCTTAATCCCGATGGAAAAATGAAGTCCATCTGCACCTATTTGAGTATACTGGGGCATTTTGGGGATATGAGCATGTTACAACATTTATTACTCTTTTATCCAGCACATTAATAAGCAAGTCATCATTCTGTCCAGTTCAATAAAAGGAAGGAATCCCTAGTTTCAACTGATGGGATCTGAGCTGGAAGAAAGGAAATAAAAGTAAGAAAGGAGGGTAATGTGACCTTGTGAGTGGAGCTCTTTGGGCTCATTCAGTGTATTGTTGTAGCTACATCTGAACATACATTAGGAAATGCAATGTTAGATGCTTGTAAGAGCCAAAGTGAGTTTTGCCAATTGGGGAGAACTGGACATAGAGAAGTGGGAAGAGCCTTGGGGCTCTACAGCTTTAATCACTCCTCTGAACCATGATTCTCTGTAAGTGATCATTTTTCTAGCTGGAGACTCTATAATTTTCCGGGCGGAGGCTGGCAAAGGAAAGTGACCACATAGGGATACCTCTTGGAGTTCTGGTCTTAGCTTCTTGATAAAGCTTAGCTATTACCTTGCTTCTAGTATCTTGTTAACATTGAACTCCTGAACCATGAGGATCTTGCTACTCTGATCTGTCTATACATTGTGGGGGGTGGGGAGGGTGTCATCTCAAAGACTAACAAGCTGGGGAGAGTCTAAAAAGTCTTGGTTGTCAAATGGCAATGATATTTTCCTGAAGAGAGCTGAGTGGCAGTTGTCCCTTTAGGGGAAACAATCCCCTACTTTGCTTTCTGAAGCAAAGATGCTGTCTCAGATTCAAAGAGATTTGACTGACTGTCTGGGCTTGATTCACTGATGGTTTAGCTAAGCTGGAAGTTAAGGGTTTGGATTTGATCCTTTGGATTGGGAAGTATTCAACAGTAGTGCCAATTGCAAAATTAAAAATGATCATGGCTCTTCTACTCGATGAATGTGAGTCTGAGTGAACTCCGGAAGATGGTGTTGGACAGGGAGGCCTGGCGTGCTGTGATTCATGGGGTCGCAAACAGTCGGACACGACTAAGTGACTGAACTGAACTGAACTGATGACTGGAGTCAACTTGCCATTTAGGTTTGCACCCCCCAGATAGCCACTAATGCTACCTAGATACATCATTATGCTGGATACGGTAATACATCTGCAATCTTATTAGAAAGGGCACATAAAAGGCCTCATGTTCCTAATGTAGAGGCTACTGCTGAATGCATACATGTGACTCCACTGACATGACCTATTTGTCTTTAGCTGAGGAGTCCATAATGCACAGGATGTTGTCCATGCCCATTCCTCACAGTTTGACTACCTGGATTTTTGACCTCCCTCTTGGTTATCAGTAGTTTCTCTCCATTGTTTTGATGTTTTGTTTGTTTGTTTGTTTTAATAGCTTACAGTTTGAGCCAGCTGACTTTCATACCATTATGACCTTTGAAACAAATGTTTCCAGATTTCTGAACCATCTGCAATCTAGAAAAAAAATTACCATACTCTTTGATAGATTTTCAGTACTCCCTATCATCTGATATTGTTAGTTTTTGGAATGTCCTCCTTAAAAAGTGACTCAAAAAGATTTATAGCTCTACTTCCTTAATAAGGCAGTTTAGTCACTTAATGTGACTATCCTAAAAAAAGTTATTACCTTCTTTCAACTACTTTCTGGCAATGATCAGAATAAAAGGGTAGAGTTATAAGGACCTATTTTGAGAGTCTGCAAATTCTCTGTGACAATTTCTGGGTAAGATGCTTCTCTTAACAGCAACGTCTTCTTCTCCTAACAGCAACTTCATAGCTGCCTGGTTGGTACAACTTCTGGGCAGAAGCTTGGTCACAGGAAGATCTAATGAATTTAAACTTGATTCTGATTCAGCTGCAAAGATTCTTTTGTTAGACAGGCATGTCACATGGCCGTCTGGCTGAATATATTACTTGTCAATTCCTTCTATAGTGAACCATATGAGCCAAAGCGAGGGACAAAATGGGTTTCTGTATGCTTCCTAAACATGGTCATCTTTCTTAAAACTGATATCTAATGGAAAGATCTGGGTTTGAGCAAGAGATAATTGGGAAAAAGTTGAAACTTATAGCTATTAGAATCCTAGTATACTGCTGTGCACCCAAGTCCACACTGGAAGCACTATCAACCTGAGTTCAGTGACTGCTATAGATTCTTCATAAAGGGGCCCAGCAATTTTACAATAGTTTCTTTAGAAGGGTGATATGTGCATCCCTAGGATATACTTGCTCTATGGGGTCTGGGAGCCAAGTGTTAACTTGCCTTCCTCCCCAAAAAAACAATTACTGGCATCTCAGGAGAGGCCATAAAAGACATTCAAGTGATGAAGGAATTGATCAGGCAGATCATGCAGCTATCAGAAGACCATAGAGATCTCTTCAAAATGAGGGTACCTTTGGTTACTCAGAGGAACTTCCTGTAGATAGGAACAATGGATTGTTCTTCCTGTGCACTCTGTGGGTCATTTTCCATTAAGTGGGAGCTATCCAATTAGAAAAGTGGTATGAGCATGTGAAATAAAAGAAACAAAAGGGATGCATTATTTGAGAAACAAGAGATTAAAAAGTGTTAATAAATAAACCAAAGATCTGGTTGGAAAAAAGCAACGACCTAAATAATATCTGTAATGTTAATATCTACAAGAATGATGCTATGAGGGTGCCATGGGGACGANGCTGTCTCAGATTCAAAGAGATTTGACTGACTGTCTGGGCTTGATTCACTGATGGTTTAGCTAAGCTGGAAGTTAAGGGTTTGGATTTGATCCTTTGGATTGGGAAGTATTCAACAGTAGTGCCAATTGCAAAATTAAAAATGATCATGGCTCTTCTACTCGATGAATGTGAGTCTGAGTGAACTCCGGAAGATGGTGTTGGACAGGGAGGCCTGGCATGCTGTGATTCATGGGGTCGCAAACAGTCAGACACGGCTAAGTGACTGAACTGAACTGAACTGATGACTGGAGTCAACTTGCCATTTAGGTTTGCACCACCCAGATAGCCACTAATGCTACCTAGATACATCATTATGCTGGATATGGTAATACATCTGCAATCTTATTAGAAAGGGCACATAAAAGGCCTCATGTTCCTAATGTAGAGGCTACTGCTGAATGCATACATGTGACTCCACTGACATGACCTATTTGTCTTTAGCTGAGGAGTCCATAATGCACAGGACGTTGTCCATGCCCATTCCTCACAGTTTGACTACCTGGATTTTTGACCTCCCTCTTGGTTATCAGTAGTTTCTCTCCATTGTTTTGATGTTTTGTTTGTTTGTTTGTTTTAATAGCTTACAGTTTGAGCCAGCTGACTTTCATACCATTATGACCTTTGAAACAAATGTTTCCAGATTTCTGAACCATCTGCAATCTAGAAAAAAAATTACCATACTCTTTGATAGATTTTCAGTACTCCCTATCATCTGATATTGTTAGTTTTTGGAATGTCCTCCTTAAAAAGTGACTCAAAAAGATTTATAACTCTACTTCCTTAATAAGGCAGTTTAGTCACTTAATGTGACTATCCTAAAAAAAGTTATTACCTTCTTTCAACTACTTTCTGGCAATGATCAGAATAAAAGGGTAGAGTTATAAGGACCTATTTTGAGAGTCTGCAAATTCTCTGTCACAATTTCTGGGTAAGATGCTTCTCTTAACAGCAACGTCTTCTTCTCCTAACAGCAACTTCATAGCTGCCTGGTTGGTACAACTTCTGGGCAGAAGCTTGGTCACAGGAAGATCTAATGAATTTAAACTTGATTCTGATTCAGCTGCAAAGATTCTTTTGTTAGACAGGCATGTCACATGGCCGTCTGGCTGAATATATTACTTGTCAATTCCTTCTATAGTGAACCATATGAGCCAAAGCGAGGGACAAAATGGGTTTCTGTATGCTTCCTAAACATGGTCATCTTTCTTAAAACTGATATCTAATGGAAAGATCTGGGTTTGAGCAAGAGATAATTGGGAAAAAGTTGAAACTTATAGCTATTAGAATCCTAGTATACTGCTGTGCACCCAAGTCCACACTGGAAGCACTATCAACCTGAGTTCAGTGACTGCTATAGATTCTTCATAAAGGGGCCCAGCAATTTTACAATAGTTTCTTTAGAAGGGTGATATGTGCATCCCTAGGATATACTTGCTCTATGGGGTCTGGGAGCCAAGTGTTAACTTGCCTTCCTCCCCAAAAAAACAATTACTGGCATCTCAGGAGAGGCCATAAAAGACATTCAAGTGATGAAGGAATTGATCAGGCAGATCATGCAGCTATCAGAAGACCATAGAGATCTCTTCAAAATGAGGGTACCTTTGGTTACTCAGAGGAACTTCCTGTAGATAGGAACAATGGATTGTTCTTCCTGTGCACTCTGTGGGTCATTTTCCATTAAGTGGGAGCTATCCAATTAGAAAAGTGGTATGAGCATGTGAAATAAAAGAAACAAAAGGGATGCATTATTTGAGAAACAAGAGATTAAAAAGTGTTAATAAATAAACCAAAGATCTGGTTGGAAAAAAGCAACGACCTAAATAATATCTGTAATGTTAATATCTACAAGGATGATGCTATGAGGGTGCCATGGGGACGAGCGACGGGACATAATAACTAGAAATTGAGTTTTGGTATAGTCATAGTTAACACTGACCAGATGCAGAAGAATAAGATTGTTAGTGTATGGATCCTAAAATATGTCCTGAGCAGAGATAGGGTTTGTCAATCATTTGAAAGAGAGCTGGCATTTTGATTATGAGATAGGTTGGATTCTCCCATACTTTGTGAAGATTGGGAGATAACATGTGACATTACTATTTTGTAGCTGTTGTTTTGTTTGTGTCACTTTGTAATGTGACACAAAAGAGTTCAATGTGCTGGGGGAAACTTTATCAATATTGTGATTTACATTATATACATATTATATATATATATATGCTATTCTGGAAACAAATAAAAGAGACTCTGGCAAAATATGTTTTCACAAGAAAACATTTCTATTTTGACTGATCTTAGAAATACTTTTGTCTTTGATTTGTGTAACATTATTTAGGTGACTAGTTATCACACTGAATAGCATTAAATTGACCTGTATTTAACTTTCATTCTTAAATCAATGACAGAAGAGAAAGCAAGAGAAATAGAGATTTATTGAAAGTAAGTCCAGCCTAACTTATATTGAGATTCATAGTAAATTTGGGATGACCGAGAATTAAATAGTCTGTACTCAAAAAAGTAAAAGAAATTAATTTTTAAGCTATGTTAAAATAACTCTTTATCTTTAGCTTCAACTCAGTGTAGACTAGTGTAATAATGTCAAATATTGGTAACAGTAAACAAATATAATAAAAAGGACAGTCTTTCTCTTTTGTCTGTCCTATGACTTCCCAGAATAGGAAAAGTAGAACTCATCAGCCACACTGAATACACAATTAAGAACTCATAGGAAAAGCACTGATGCAAAAGGCTTGTGGTAGCTAAAACTGAACCTCTGAAAGTTAGACTAGTTAATGGAAAGTTAACTGCTGACACAGTTTCAATTAGTGTATATTGTAGATTGCATAATGCTATTTCAAGCATGGACTATAAAAAATTAGTGAGCTGAAAATAATGAAAGATAATTTGAATTATGGTAACATCGCTATTTCCCATCTAATATTTATACCACATTTGCAATTTTATATTCATCCTAATTATTGTCAAATGGCAACAGCAAGAACAGAAACAGGCTTCATTGTTTTCCTGTAATGCATCTTGCCTGCCAATTGGAAAAAGAAAGTTCCATTTCAGTGATGAAATTAGAACCCCAAACTTCTACTGGAGAGAGAAATACTCATTTTATGAGTTAATAATTTTATGACTCTCAGAAGAATCGTAGAGTTTCATTATATTATTCATTTGAATTTTTCTGAATAGCACAAGGGAGTTATGAATGGTGTTCTCAAACACAGATAAGAGAACTCACACCACAAAGATTGCATTTCCATTTGTTAATGGATAAGGCCAAAGATAATGCTTATNTCCATGCTTTGGGTCATTTAAGCTCTTCATCAGCTGCAATTAACTTCTCTTCCTTGCATTCCTCTTGGGTTAATGTTTAGGGAGTCAAATTGTTAGTCGCTCAATCGTGTCCGACTCTTTGCGACCCCAGGCTCCTCTGTCCATGGGATTTTCCAGGCAAGAATACTGGAGTTGGTTGCCATTTCCTCCTCCATGGGATCTTCCTGACCCAAGGATTGAACCAGATATCCCACATTGCAGACAAATTCTTTACCATCTGAGCCACCAGGGAAACTCAGTGTTTAGGGAATCCAGGCTTAAATGGCCAAAGCTGATCTCTGTCCTTCTCACAGATACAGGGCATCTGGGAAGTTGTCATCACCCTACTAGGCACCCACAATGGAGGTGACTGCAAGTCATTACAGGACAAGCTGACGAAGCAAAGGAAACTCAGTGTGATAGCCTTAAAGTGGATCTGTGACTGTCCCTCAAATTTGAGCTCTCCAGTCAACTTCTCTTTAAGGCATGCTTATTCATATCTTATTGTTGTTACTGTTGTCATTCAGTCACTAAGTTGTGGCTGACTCTTTGTGACCTCATGGACTACAGTACACCAGGCTTCCCTGTCCTTCACTATCTCCTGGAGTTTGCTCAAACTCATGTCCATTGTGCTGGTGATGCTATCCATAAATCTCATCCTTTGTTTCTCCCTTCACCTCCTGCCCTTGATCTTTCCCAGCATCAGTGTGTTTTTTTTTTTTTTTTTTTTTTTTACAGTGAGTTGGCGCCTCACATTAGGTGACCAAAATATTGGAGCTTCAGCTTTAGCATCATTCCTTCCAATGAATATTCAGGGTTGATTTCCTTCAGGATTGACTGGTTTGACCTGCTTGCAGTCCAAGAGACTCTCAAGACTCTTCCAGCACCACAATTTGAAAGCATCAAATCTTTGGTGCTCAGCCTTCTTTATGGTCCAGTTCTCACATTCATACACATCCATACATGACTACTGGAAAAACCATGGCTTTGATTGTACGGACCTTTATCAGCAAAGTAATGTTTCTTCTTTTTAGTGTGCTGTCTAGGTTTGTCACAAATTTCCTTCTAAGGAGCAAGTGTCTTAATTTCATGGTTTCAATCACTGTTCACAGTGATTTTGGAGCCCAAGAAAGTAAAATCTGTCACTGCTTCCACTTTATCCCCTTTTATTTTCCATGAAGTGATGGAGCCAGATGCCATGATCAGAATATTTTTGAATGTTGAGTTTTATGCCAGTTAACTCATCCCTTTCACCTTCATCAAGAAGAAACCTTTTGTTCCTCTTCCCTTTATGCCATTAGAGTGGTATTATCTGCATTCAGACTTCCCTGGTGGCTCAATGGTAAAGAATCTATCTGCAATGCAGGAGACACAGGTTTGATCCCTGTGTTGGGAAGATCCCTTGGAGAAGGGCAAGGCAACCCACTCCAGTATTGTTGCATGGGGATTTCCATGGACAGAGGAGTCTGGTGGGCTATAGTCCATGGGACTGCAAAGAGTCGGAGATGACTGAAGTGACTGAGTACATACATCCACATTCAGATCTTGGGCAACTAATATTCTTGTTGATGAAGAATGTTTCTTCTTCATTGGAGACGCTGTGTTACTCAGATCCCCATTCATCTTTTTGGAGTTTCCCAGTGCACTGTGGGGAACAGTGCTCCTCAGAAAGTTTCCAGATTGCTGTTTAGGACACAGGGACTCCTCAGCCTTGAATATCTACCAATACTTCATATCTTAAAGGAATTCCTAACATCATCATCTGCTGCTGCTTCACTCCAGCCATGTTCGACTCTGTGCGACCCCATAGATGGCAGCCCACCAGGCTCCCCCACCCCTGGGATTCTCCATGCAAGAACACTGGAGTAGGTTGCCATTTCCTTCTCCAATGCGTGAAAGTGAAAATTGAAAGTGAAGTTACTCAGTCGTGTCTGACTCTTAGCGACCCGATGGACTGCAGCCCACCGTCCATGGGATTTTCCAGGGAAGAGTACTGGAGTGGGGTGCCGTTGCCTTCTCTGCCTAACATCTTCACTAAAGTTCTTTTTGTAAAGTGGCAACTTAGCATAGATAATATATTCTCCTTCTTAGATGAGCTCTTTTCTGCCAGGACTCCCTGCCTCTTCTGTTCTCTGCTTCTTTTTCTCTCATCCTTTGGCTCATTTCCTCCCAGTGCATGACTTGTAGTTGAGTCTGAGCTGCTGTCATTGGCCACCTTAAAGTCCCATCTGCTAGACTTCATCTATGAGACAGCATTTAAGTGAGTGAGGTTCCAGTCTGCTCCCTCCCAGTGTGGGAGATTGGGGAGCTATTGGACTTTGCCCCGACTGCTCCAGAAGGATGGGTAAGCATGCTTTCTGTGGAATTTGCACTAAGGTTTCCTACCTACTTCCTAACTTTTTACCAAAATTACAAAATTATTTTTTTCTAATTAAACAGTGAAACTCAGCCCAAAGTCCTACTGATATACTGTTTATTTCCATATAGTTTGATTCATATATATGTAGACAACTATGTCTTATAATCAGGTTGGCTTTTTCTTTTAAGTCATGTTTATTAAAGTATAATTTTCATTCAATAAAAGCACTTTTTCAGGTGTAGAGTTGTAAGATTACTGGATTTTGACAAATGTATATAGTCATGTGAATACTACCTTTGTCAAAAGTAAGCATTTCCATGACTCCTGCATTTACCTTCATGCTTCTTTGTAGTTAACCTCATTCCCTTATCTGTTTTGTGTTCAGAAAGTCATTTTTCACCTTCTTTTGGACTGAGTATTTTATGAGTCAAGTATCTTATCTCCTTTGTTGGCTTATCAGCTATAATGTTTTATTTTTTTAATGGTCCCCTGGGTTTGAAGCATACATCTTTAACTGATCACAGTCTACCTTGAAGTAATAGTATACCACTTCATATATAATGGGGCTTCCCTGATAGCTCAGTTGGTAAAAAATCCATCCACCAGAGAAGGGATAGGCTGCCCACTCCAGTATTCTTGGGCTTCCCTTGTGGCTCAGCTGGTAAAGAATCTGCCTGCATTGTGGGAGACCTGGGTTTGATCCCTGTGTTAGGAAGATCCCTTGGAGAAGGGAAAGGCTATCCAGTCCAGCATTCTGGCCTTGAGAAGTCCGTGGAGAAGTCCATGAGGTTGCAAAGAGTTGGACACAACTAAGCGATTTTCACTTTTTTTTTTTCATATATAAAATTTGAAACTCACAATGGTATTTTCTTTCCCTTCTCCTGTGCTTTGTCTTTTTGTCATAACTTTTACTTCTACATCTTTTTAAATATCATAATCATTATTAATTTTACTTTAAACAATTATCTTTTAAAGAGATTGGAAAATTAAGAAAAGCATTTTTTTTTTTTTTTTACTATTTTAATCTGGTGCCATTTTCCTTCCTTTTGAAATATTTCTTTTAATATTCCTGCAGTGCAGGTCTGCTGGTGATGGTTCATTTGAGTTTTATATACTTGGATATATCAGATACATATTATATTATATATATATATATCATATTTATATATATTTTATATATCTGAAGTTTTTCATTTCCATTTTGAAAGATATTCCTGTAAGTATAGAATAACAGTTGAGCTTTTTTTGTTTCCTTTTAAATTTTAAAAAGTTGCTTTAGTGTCTCTGGTCTACGTCATCTTCATAAGAAGTCCAATTTCATTCTTACCCTTTGTTCTCTTGTATTAAGATAGTCTTCTTTCTGGCTTTTTACAATATCTTCTCTTAAAATTTTAAGAAATTTTATTGCATTGGAATAGTTTTCTTCCTTTGTCTATTAGCAGCAGCAGCAGCATAGAGTTCACTGAACTTCTTGCATCTTTGGGTTATGGTTTCATCAAATTTGGGAAAAAATAGCAATATTTCTTCATACATTTCACTGTTCAGCTCTGACTCTTCATGAACTCTAAGTACCTAAAATGCTTCAGGTTTTGTCAAAACTCATTTGTGTTCTGTTCATTTAAGAATGGCTCCAAAACCTTGAACACTCTCCAAACAGCTCTCTAATCAAAGAGGAAATAGAAAATAAAATTACAGAATATCTAGAAAATAGTGATAATTTAAAGAAAAAAAAATCAATATATATCAATGCCTATGCTCAGTATTATTATAATGAGAAGAAAATAGAGTGAAAATAGTTGATATTACTATATTGTGGTAAAAGAATAATTTATAAACTATTTACATAGTTTAGAACTTATTTAATTTCTGGACTATGTTTCTAATTAAAAAAAAATATATATATATGCTCACAGGAACTTGAATATTGGCTGATATTACCACTTTTTAGATCTTATGCTTGCTTCTACTTTAAACAACAGTCTTACATAATGTACCTTTTCAGAGCAAATGATTTCTAACTCTTTCCCCCCAAAGTGATGTGGCATAAATTGAGACTGTTTGTTAGAAGTCTCTTATTACTACCTACTCTTGTTGATGTTTTCTTTAAATCCTGTAGTTTCCTTTATGTATTTGTTATTCCATTATTGGGTGCATAAATGTTCACATTGATTTCTGTCTTTGTTGTTTATTGTCTCTGTATTTAGAAGCTTTTCAACCCCATCTTTTTTCACTTTTATCCCTTAATATTTTATAGTAACATGTCACTTATCTTTTTCATAGTATGTAAATTCTTTTTAAGACATTTAAAAATTCTGTTCTTTTTTGAAAGTTGTGTATCATGGCTAAATACTATTGATATGTCTATATTTATATTTAACTTTTTAATTGGATTGAATATCAATATCAGTGTTTTTATATGGCAAATTTTAATTATGTTTTTCTCAATTCACACTTTATTTTTCTGTTTTATTTATGTGATTCTTTAAAAAGATATTACACTAAACTGAGTTTGGAATATCAGAGAATATTTTCTTGTTGTCTTTTTACTTGAATATTAGCCCTACTGGGTAAAGAACATTTAGGTAATGCCACTTTTTTTTTTTCTTCTGTATTTTTCGTTACTTTTGAAAGAATTTGCAAGTCCCCTTTTCCTTATCTTTTAAAATAAAGGGCCGATTCCAGAGTTAATAATGGTTGGGAAATGTGAATTGTAGAAGCAGAGTTGGGGCCTTCCTTACAATTTAGGCTGTGAATGCACCACACAGCAAATTTACTGAACTCAAAGTCCCCTGAAAGACAGATAAAGGCCTGACACACATTTCTAATTGTTTTTACAGAAAGCAAACCCCCTCTGGATGAAAACTGCTATGTTACTGAAAACAACATAAATCCTAGACTGGTTGAAATCAGAAGGTTGATGATGTTTGAAACAGCACCTTGATGCCAACCAATCCAAGAAATATGCAGAAGCTGACCAAGCCTGCTTCTTGTACACTTAAGACTCTTCACTACCTGCTCCAGAGTGGGCCACCCAGCCTTGAGGGCATTAACCTGCTGTGGCCCTATTTGCTTGGCAAAGCCATCAGTTCAGTTCAGTCGCTCAGTCGTGTCCGACTCTGCGACCCCATGAATCTCAGCATGCCACCCCTGCCTGTCCATCACCATCTCCCGGAGTTCAGTCAGACTCGCATCCATCGAGTCGGTGATGCCATCCAGCCATCTCATCCTCGGTCGTCCCCTTCTCCTTCTGCCCTCAATCTCTCCCAGCATCAGAGTCTTTTCCAATGAGTCAACTCTTCTCATGAAGTGGCCAAAGTACTGGAGTTTCAGCTTTAGCATCATTCTTTCCAAAGAATACCCAGGACTGGTCTCCTTCAGAATGAACTGGTTGGCTCTCCTTGCAGTCCAAGGCACTCTCGAGAGTCTTCTCCAACACCACAGTTCAAAAGCATCAGTTCTTCGGCGCTCAGCCTTCTTTACAGTTCAACTCTCCCATCCATACATGACCACTGGAAAAACCATAGCCTTGACTAAATGGACCTTAGTCAGCAAAGCAATGTTTCTGCTTTTGAATATACCATAAAAGCTACTTATTTCTTCTTCATCCCAAACTCTGTCTCCGTGTTTCTAGTCAACACTGGTAAATAGAGGCTGAATTTTGGCAACATTTTCTTGTAGGATTTCTTATACTCAGCCCTATTGACATTTTGCTTTGGATAATGCATTTCTGTTAGGGGCTGTCCTGTGGATTTTAAGACATTTTGTGGCACTCCTGGTCCCCCTCTACCCACTGGATACCAGTAGCACCCATCATCAGTTGTGAAAATCAAACATATTCTCAGATGTTGTCCAAGGCAGGAAATTGTTCCTAGTTGGAGCTATTGTTTTATTATTTCATAAAATCTGGTAGTGCTTAGGCAATACCTGAGACCAAGCTGCTTTCTTTTTGTCCCCTATTGGCTGTGATGCACATCCTTTTAATCTGTTTGATTACATCTTTCTTTCTTCTTAAATTTTAGTAAGTTTAGATACTTTATGTCTCAGATATGGTAAAGTTCTCCTCATTACCATGTGACTTTTTATTTCACATTTTATCTCTCTTTATCTGAGGTGTTTTTTTCTATTAAATCTTCAAAAGAATTTTCTTTTTCCCTCATATTTTTCATGTTCTTTTCTTCAGGTCATGTCTGTGTTGGACTTTTGTTGTCTGACTCCCATGCCTATAATTTGATTTGTGTTCAAATTCATCTCTTTGACTTGAGTTCAAATTTGTCTCTTTGACTTATTTCTTTTGATGTATATTTCTAGGACTTTTGAAGCATATGACTTGCTGAAATCTAAAATCAGTTAGCTTGAACTCTTGGTATATAGTTAACTTACTAATTTAGTGGGAACTTAATTTAGTATTTGAATGTTATATATATTTTATATATATATATATATATATGCATTTGTTAACAAATGTAGAACTGGTTTATTATTGTTTTATGTCTTTTAATCTGTCTTATATTTCCTCAAGGCTACTTCTGAAAGTTAAGACAATAGATCAGAGGGAAAAATGAATACCTGCCTCAATCCTCTTTCAATCTATCCTCTCTTATGTGAGATGCAGCAATTTCCCCAGGATTTTTTCTTTTTTAATTTTTGAAAAATCAGTGAGTTTATATTAGATATATATTGGGACATTTTCAGTATTATTGTACTTAATTATTTAGCATAAATTTCCATTTTTGCAATCATATAAATAACCATGTGCATAGAACTCTTTATTGTCCTATAACCATTTAGCAAGGTTTAAATTTTTCCTTTTATGTTGACATGAAAATGAGGAGCAAAACTCCTAGGTAGAAGCTTTATAATTTTTTGACTCTGTATCAGTTGTTTCCTGACATTATATTATTTATTTTTTTGAACTCACGAACTTAATAGTGACTATTAGTAATGACAAATTTTAAACCAAGAATACTTAATATGTTACCACATGGGAATTTTACTAGATTAAAAAAAAAACAAACAGAGAGAATGTATACTTTGAAAAAAAAAACTGGGTGTCTAATGAATTAATTCAACAAATGAGTACTATTAAAATACCATGTAAAATGAAATAAGCATTAATAATGTAGAAGGCGATGGCATCCCACTCCAGTACTCTTGCCTGGAAAATCCCATGGACAGAGGAGCCTGGTAGGCTACAGTCCATGGGGTCGCACAGAGTCAGACATGACTGAGCGACTTCCGTTTCACTTTTCACTTTCATGCATTGGAGAGGGAAATGGCAACCCACTCCAGTGTTCTTGCCTGGAGAATCCCGGGGACGGGGGAGCCTGGTGGGCTGCCGTCTATGGGGTCACACAGAGTTTGACATAACTGAAGTGACTTAGCAGTAGCAGCAGCATATCATATCTATTTATTTATCTTTATTTATTTCTGTCTTTATATCAATCTTAGGTCTCTGATTATTTGTTGAAGTTTATGTTTTTTTTCCTTTGTTCTTTGTGTATAAATGTTTTCTTTGACAATTCTACTAGACGGTTAATAGTTTCTCCAGTGTATCACCCTTCTCCCCAAGATAAATCTTGGTTCTCTGAACAACCAAAATGTTAGATACTAGGAAAAGTATATTTGATTCTGCTTTAGTTTAGCTATTTATTCTGGCAGACCCTAATAGGACTCAAGGAAAAAAGTGTGGGAAGCATATTTATTACTTTCCTACTCTCCAAGACATTGGGAATTACCTAATAGAGAAAAACTTGTTGTTATTTTTAAATAAATTGTCTTATTTTTTAGCTTATTAAATGTTCAGGTATTAATAAACTTTATGATTTGTAAATGAAANATTCTGGCAGACCCTAATAGGACTCAAGGAAAAAAGTGTGGGAAGCATATTTATTACTTTCCTACTCTCCAAGACATTGGGAATTACCTAATAGAGAAAAACGTTGTTATTTTTAAATAAATTGTCTTATTTTTTAGCTTATTAAATTTTCAGGTATTAATAAACTTTATGATTTGTAAATGAAATGCTGACCTGTTCTTCAAAGAGATAGTAAGTTATGAAAGGCATAAAATAAGCAAAATAAAAGTTTGTTTGGTTTTAGCAATATTTGTTCTTGAATATGTCGAGAGGTTTCAGAAATACTTATTATAGCGTAATCCTATATATTTTTAAAAGTTTATATCTATTTCAGAAGCCATTTTTTATATTTTAGTGTGGAAGCTAATTTTGAGTCCATGGTGAACAGTAATGATCTCCTTGACCTTTGTCTTTTCTTTTATTTCTTTTCCTTTATTCATGTTAATGACATTGGCACTGCTCTAAAATGAATACAATAAATGACAAAGAATACTTACTATTTATCATGGGTATACATAATATTCACTTTTTAATAACTGGTAGTAGATGTGTAAATCTAGGCAATTAAACTCATAAAAGTTTTTTAGTTATTTCCCTTCCAATTTAGACAGGGAGCAACCAAGAGAACAAAAAAAATTTTACATAAAAGTTAATGAGACACATAATCCATCTTCCTTTTTGCTGCAAGGACAAATTTTGCCATTGGATATTGAACAGAGTAGTGTGTAGGGAGATGTGAAGCCAGAATTTTCTTTTTAGTTTAGAATATTTAAAATTTAAAGCTAGATTTTTATCTATAGTTCTCATTATACAGAATTGAAAGCTGAAGACAAATAGTACAATTTGTAACAGATTGACTGCTTTCAAGGGAAATATTTTGCACATTAATTGATTTACTGAATTTCAGATCAAATTTGAATAATTATTATTACTTTGATGAGTCATAGTCCATAAATCATTGACTTCCAAATAACCTGAATGATAAATTAATATTGAGTAGCATAACTAATGAACTTTACAACCTTTAACTTATTTTTCCTTACACATTTTTTTGGTTTAATTTGCACAATAAACCACTTTCTTTACAGATGCATTTTTAAATGCATTTTTTTTCTTACAGAATTTTGCCTGATTTTTCTGAGAAATATGATAAAAATGGACACATAAAGAGGACATGAAAGTCTGCTAGCCACTCAGTCACATCTGACTCTTTGTGACCCTATAAACTGTAGCCTTCCAGGTTTCTCTGTCCATGAAATTCTGGGCAGTCATCATCATCACTTTCGTCTTCATCTCCCACTAGAGTTACCGGAACTGTGATAGACACAGGAAGGATGGCACCTGGTCTCCACTCCCAAGGAGTCTATGCTTTAGCTATGAATGCTACACTCACTCACCTTAAATACCAAGGTACTGAGCTCCGTGTCACTAGTTAGGGCTGTGGAGGAACAGGAGGCCAATGTGGGGAGATCTCTTGAGTAGTCAGCACAGAAGATGACCCACGTGAGTGATCTTTGAAAGGGACATCAAGAACCCCCACAGAGCTGTGACCCTCCACTTCAATAAGAGCACCACACCATGAAACCTGGTCAGAAGCAGAGTCCCAGGGATTGTATACTCACATCACTTATTTCTGGTGAGCCTGAACCCTGCTGAGGGGCTTTCACTGTTCACTTGGAAAAGTACATCTCTGACTAGAATAATATTGCCTGTCATTTTCATGAAACATCTTTGAGATTTGGAGTTTATGGTATTTCTCAGGGGAGGCAGAATCATCTGATCTTTACTTACCTTAAAGATTCATTTATTTCTAATTGGAGGATAATTGCTTTTAATGCTGTGTTAGTTTCTACTGTACAGTGAAGTGAATCAGCTATATGTACACAGATATTCCTTCCCTTTAAAATCTCCCCCCACCCATCCCACATCCCACNCAGAAGATGAGATAGGCTGGATGGCATCACTGACTTGATGAACATGAATCGGAGTGAACTCTGGGAGTTGGTGATGAACAGGGAGGCCTTGCGTGCTGCAATTCATGAAGTCGCAAATAGTCGGATACGACTGAGCGACTGAAGTGAACTGAACTGAGATCGCCTGAAGAACTATGGATGGAGGTTTGTAACACTGTGTTAGAGGTGGTGATAAAACTAATCCCCAAGAAAAAGAAACATGAAAAGGCAAAATGGTTGTCTGAGGAGGCCTTACAAGTAGCTGAGAAAAGAGACCAGTGAAAGGCAAAGGAGAAGAGGAATGCTGCACCCGTCTGAATGCAGAGTTACAAAAAATAGCAAGGAGAGAGAAGAAAGCTTTCCTAATAAATAAATAGAGGAAAATAATAGAATGGGAAAGACTAGAGTTTTCTTCAATAAAATTAGG
Source organism: Raphicerus campestris (assembly GCA_006410735.1). Taxonomy (NCBI): domain Eukaryota; kingdom Metazoa; phylum Chordata; class Mammalia; order Artiodactyla; family Bovidae; genus Raphicerus; species Raphicerus campestris. The sequence goes on from SJYW01026808.1 coordinate 1,829,396, forward strand.
GATAACATGTGAATCTTTCATTCAAAGATGGGTACAAGAAAGAACAGAAATGGTATGGACCTAACAGAAGCAGAAGTTATTAATAAGAGGTGGCAAAAATACACAGAAGAACTATACAGAAAACTTAATGACCCAGATAACCACAATTCTGTGATCACTTACCTAGAGCCAGTCATCCTGGTATGTGAAGTCAAATGGGCCTTAGGAAGCATCACTATGAACAAAGCTAGTGGAGGTGATGGAATTCCAGATGAGCTATTTCAAATCCTAAAACATGATACTGTGAAAATGCTGCATTCAGTATGCCAGCAAATTTGGAAACTCAGCAGTGGCCACAGGACTGGAAAATGTCAGTTTTTATTCCAATTCCAAAGAAAGGCAGTGCCAAAGAATGCTCAAACTGCCACACAAATGTGCTCATTTCACACATGATCAAAGTAACGCTTAAAATTCTCCAAGCTATGTTTCAACAGTACATTAACTGAGAACTTTCAGATGTTAAAGCTGGATTTAGAAAAGGCAGTGGAAACAGAAATCAAATTACCAACCTCTTCTGGATCATTGAAAAAGCAAGAGAGTTCCAGAAAAACATCTATTTCTGCTTTATTGACTGTATCAAAGTCTTTGACTGTATGTATCACAACAAACTGGAAAACTCTTAAAAAGATAGGAATATCAGACCATCTCCCCTGCCTCTTGAGAAACCTGTATGCAGATAAAGAATCAGTAGTTAGAACTGAACATGGAACAATGGACTTGTTCAAAATTGGGAAAGGAGTACATCAAGGCTGTATATTGTTACCCTGTTTATTTAACTTATATCCTGTGTATATCACACAAATGCTGAGCTGGATGAAACAAGCTAGAATTAAGATTTCTGGGAGAATTATGAATAACCTCAGATATTCAGATGACATCATCCTTATGGCAGAAAGAGAAGAGAAACTAAAGAACCTTGTTCTGAAGGTGAAAAGGAGAGTGAAAAACAGTGGCTTAAAGCTGAACATTTAGAAAAGGAAAAAGAAAAAGAAAAGAAAAAGAAAAAGGCAAATGGATGGGGAAACAATGGAGACAATGACAGACTTTATTTTATTGGGCTCCAAAATCACCACAGATGATGACTACACCCATGAAATTAAAGATGCTTTCTTCTTGGAAGAAAAGTTGTGACCAACGCAGGCAGCATATTAAAAAGAAGAGACATTACTTTCCTGACAAAGATCTATATAGTCAAAGTTATGGTTTTTCCAGTAGTTATGTGTGGATATGAGAGTTGGACCGTAAAGAAGGGTGAGCACTGAAGAATTGATGCTTTTGTACTATGGTGTTAGAGAAAACTCTTGAGAGTCCCATGGGCTGCAAGGAAATCCAACCATTCACAAAGGAAATCAGTTCTGGATATTCACTGGGAGGACTGGTGCAGAACCTGAAGCTCCAATATTTTGGACACCTGATGCGAAGAGCTCACTCATTAGAAAAGACCCTGATGCTGGGAAAGATTGAAGGCACGAGGAGAAAGGGATGACAGAGGATGAGATGGCTGGATGGCATCACTGACTCAATGCATATGAGAACTAGCTCCAGGAGATTGTGAAGGACAGGGAAGTCTGGCATCCTAGCAGTCCATGGGGTCGGACATGACTGAGCAATTAAACAACACCAACTTTGAGGTAATAGAACATACCCACACCTCAGTGACTTAAAATAGGTCAGGAACTTTTTTTTGAAAGGACCAGAGAGTAAGTACTTTAGTCATAGTGGGTTGTAGTAGCTGCCATGTCGAAACTACTGAACTCAGGCATTTTACAATGAAGCTACCATAGACAGTGTGTAAACTAATGGGTGTGACTTGATGAAAACAACTGATGAGCTGAACTGTATCCATGGGCTGTAGCTGCTTATGGCCACAGTTATTAACTCTCATGGTTAATCATGGAGATCCTGCTTTGCATTATTCTCTTTCAGATTCAGACTAAAGTCTCTTCTTCTTTATTCAGCCTAAGCAAATGCTGAACTCTCTTTGACCAAACAGAACACCAGAAAGGAAAAGATGTTCACATGGGGAGAATGAGTGGAAAGCAGAAATGTTAGTGAAGGACACCGATAATATCACAATCACTATTTTTCTAAAATTGTGTTTCACATAATTGATTATCACTAGATACTTGTAGAAAGAGTAAAAATCCTTTCTTTCTGAAAACGTCACATATGAACAGGGAAACAAGAATAAGGATGACCATAGATTTCTCTTTAAACAGTGAAAAAATATTTAAAATACTGAAGGAGAAAAGTCCACTCAGAATTCTTTACCCAGCAAGTATGTCTTTCAAAAACAAAGTAAATTTAATTAATTTTAGACATATAAATGCTGAAAAAAAAATCAGCTGATCTGAATAAGTGAAATATTAAAGAAAGTTCTTCAGGGAGAGGAAACTGATTCCAGATGGAAATATGGATGTACACACAAAAGACAATTAGGAGCACTGGAAAATGTAACTTGATTTAAAAAATGAAAGAAAGAATCCTCTCTTCCTAAGTGATTAATGCAAGTTCCATGATGTTATGGGCAATATTTTGTTTATTGTTATAACCCACACATCTTGGAAAGTGTGTTGCACATAATAGATCCTCAGTAAATATTTGCTAACTGAGTAAATAAATGAATACTGAAGTGCATAAAATCTTATTCCATTGAAGACCCACTGCATTTAACTCACTGCAGAAAATGTTAGCTGGAGGATTAGCTTTGAATGTAGAGGAACTGGTTTTAATTATTCACTAAGGAAGATTCTATTATCTTGACAGAGGAAATTCTTGTCTCCTATTTTAACTTTGTAGTTTTTTTTTATCTTAGATATATTTTATTTTTTTCTACCATATGTTTCCAAAACGATGCTATTTTCAATAACTCTTAATTACTACTCTAAACAGAAGACTCTTGCCTGGAAAATCCCATGGATGGAGGAGCCTGGTGGGCTGCAGCCCATGGGGTCGCTAAGAGTTGGACACGACTGAGCGACTTCACTTTCACTCTTCACTTTCATGCATTGGAGATGGAAATGGCAACCCACTCCAGTGTTCTTGCCTTGAGAATCCCAAGGATGGGGGAGCCTGGTGGGCTGCCATCTATGGGATCGCGCAGAGTTGGACACGATTGAAGTGACTTAGCAGCAGCAGCAGCAGCAAACAGAAGACAACTAGATATCTTAACACATCGTATGCATTTAACTATTAAAAGTATTAAAACATTCATTTCATATTTTTGATCAGGAAGCCTAGTGATAACTCTTAGAGAACCATTTTAAAAAATAGTCTAACATTCAACTTATTATATTCTTTTTTTATCTTAATTACATTATTTTTTCTTTCACTAATTTTTAGTTATAGCATCTTATTTCAATGTCAATATAGCTTATTGATATATCTTGTTACTTATTACTTAACATTCAAAAATTTCTCTCTCACATTAGTAAAATTCCAGAACAGCAGAGTGAATTAATCCTATCTTGTCAGCCCTTCACCTGTTAACATTTGTTTTCTAATCAACAGAATGAAGGATTACTTTTCTCTTTCTAACTACTGCATTTAGGTTTTTGATCTCCAGCATCACTAAAGTATTTGTGTCTATGGAAGGAACAGTGTGTGCAATGAGTGCATGAGCGATTTGATGGCAATCTCTTACACTGGACAGGTCACCAGGACTGAATTTCCTGGTTCTGTTCTTAAGGAGGTGGTCCCTTCTTTACCTACCCTCTAATGGATATTGCACTTGAAAACATTCTAATTATGCAGGTCATCTCTATGCTTTAATGTGAAAGAGATTTCCCTGTATAACTTTATAGAGTAAACTTAAGTTCTTTATAAAGAGAAGTCTTTCTTTTCAAATACCCTGACTTGTTAGTAAAATTATAGGTCAAAATCAACTAATGAATACAATTCACCTTTGCAACTTACAAATATAATAAACATGACAAACTCAAAAATGTACTTCTTATTTAAACTGCAGTTTCAGTGACCGTGAAGAGAAAGATTGTATTTTTAGAGAGATGAGTATAAAACCACATATACTCAAGGTAAAACA
>SJYW01026808.1:1837329-1860981 GCA_006410735.1 Raphicerus campestris
ATTCAAAAGCAGAGACATTACTTTGCCGACTAAGGTCCATCTAGTCAAGGCTATGGTTTTTCCAGTGGTCATGTATGGATGGGAGAGTTGGACTGTGAAGAAGGCTGAGTGCCAAAGAATTGATGCTTTTGAATTGTGGTATTGGAGAAGACTCTTGAGAGTCCCTTGGACTGCAAGGAGATCCAACCAGTCCACTCTGAAGGAGATCAACCCTGGGATTTCTTTGGAAGGAATGATGCTCAAGCTGAAGCTCCAGTACTTTGGCCACCTCATGCGAAGAGTTGACTCATTGGAAAAGACTTTGATGCTGGGAGGGATTGGGTGCAGGAGGAGAAGGGGACGACTGAGGATGAGATGGCTGGATGGCATCACGGACTCGATGGAAGTGAGTCTGAGTGAACTCTGAGAGATGGTGATGAACAGGGAGGCCTGGCATGCTGCGATTCATGGGGTCGCAAAGAGTCGGACACAACTGAGCGACTGAACTGAACTGATGCTGTTCTTAATGGCAGTTAACTCTCCCCAGAGTTCTTGGTCAGACAGTATTTTTAGTTCTTTTAAATCTTATTTCAGAAGCTAGACAATATCATACTTCCTGAGTACTATTAAGATTCTGATTCACGATGATATTTGCTTGAATTGGAATGTTATTGTATCCCTCCCTATGACTCCCATGACTCATATCTGAATTGGATTCCTTTTGTCATGATTTTGGAACCAGTCTACTATTCCATGTCCAGTTGTAACTGTTGCTTCTTGACCTGCATACATATTTCTCAGGAGGCAGGTTAAGATAGTTTGATATTCCCATTTCTATAAGAATTTTCCAGTTTGCTGTGATCTACACAGTCCAAGGCTTTGGCATGGTCAATAAAGCAGAAGTAGATGTTTCTCTGGAATTCTCTTGCTTTTTATATGATCCAACAGATGTTGGCAATTTGATCTCTGTTTCCTCTGCCTTTTCTAAATCCAGCTTGAACATCTGCAAGTTCATGTTTCACGTACTGTTGAAGACTGGCTTGGGGAATTTTGAGCATTACTTTGCTAGCGTGTGAGATGAGTGCAGTTGTGTGGTGGTTTGAACATTGTTTGGCATTGCTCTTCTTTAAAACTGGAATGAAAATTGACCTATTTCACTTCTGTGACCACTGCTGAGTTTTCCAAATTTACTGGCATATTGAGTGCAACACTTTCATAGCATCATCTTTCAGGATTTGAAATAGCTCAACTGGAATTTCATCACCTCCACTAGCTTTGTTCATAGTGATGCTTCCTAAGGCCCATTTGACTTCACATTCCGAGATGTCTGGCTCTAGGTGAATGAATCACACCATCGTGGATATCTGGGTGATGATGATCTTTTTTTTTTTTTTTTGTATACTTCTGCATATTTTTGCCACCTCTTCTTAATATCTTCTGCTTCTGTTAGGTCCACACCATTTCTGTCCTTTATTGTGCCCATCATTGCATGAAATGTTCCCTTGGTGCCTCTAATTTTCTGGAAAAATCTCTAGTCTTTCCCAGTCTATTGTTTTCCTCTATTTCTTTGCATTGATTGCCAATGAAGGCTTTCTCTCTTCTTGATTATTTGGAACTCTGCATTCAAATGGGGGTATACCTTTCTTTTTCTCCTTTGCTTTTGCGTCTCTTCTTTTCTCAGCTATTTGTAAGCTCTCCTCTGGCAACCATTTTGCCTTTATTCATTTCTTTTTCTTGGGGATAGTCTTGATCATTGCCTCCTATACAATGTTATGAACATTTGTCCATAGTTCTTCAGGCACTCTATCAGATCTAATTCCGTGAATCTATTTGTCACTTCCACTGTATAATCTTAAGGGATTTGATTTAGGTCATATGTGAATTGTCTAGTGTTTTTCCCTACTTTTAAAACTAAAGTCTGAATTTGACAATAAGGAGTTCATGATCAGAGCCATAGACTGGTTTCAAATTGGGAAAGGAGTACAGCAAGGCTGTATATGGTCACCTTGCCTATTTAAATTATACACAGAGTGCATCATGCTAAATGCCATGCTGGATGAAGCACAAACTGGAATCAAGCTTGCCTGGAGAAGTATCAATAACCTCAGAAACACAGATGACACCACCCTTATGGCAGAAAGTGATGAGGAGCTAAAGAGCCTCTTAATAAATGTTAAAGAGGAGTGTGAAAAAGTTGGGTTAAAACTCAATATTCAAAAAACTAAGATCATGGAACCCAGTCCCATCACTTCATGGAAAATAGATGGTGAAACAGTGGAAATGGTGACAAATTTTATTTTCTTGAGCTTCAAAATCACTGCAGATGGTGACTATAGTCATGAAATTAAAAGATGCTTGCTCCTTGAAAGAAAAGCTATGACCAACCTAGATAGCATATTAAAACAACAGAGACATTACTTTGCTGAAAAAGGCCCATCTAGTCAAAGCTATGTTTATTTTCAGTAGTCATATATGGATGTGAGAGTTGGACAATGAAGAAGGCTGAGCACTGGCAAACTGATGCTTTTGAACTGTGGTGTTGGAGAAAACTCTTCAGAATCCCTTGGGCTGCAAGGGGATCCACCCAGTCAATCCTAACAGATTTCAGTCCTGAATATTCATTGGCAGGACTGATGTTGAAGCTGAAACTCCAATACTTTGGCCACTTGATGGAAAGAACTGACTCATTGGAAAAGACCCTGATTCTGGGAAAGATTGAAGGCACGAGGAGAAGGAAATGACAGAGGATGTGATGATTGGAAGGCATCATTGACTCGATGGACCTGAGTTTAAGCAAGCTCCAGGTATTGGTGATGGACAGGAAAGCCTGGCATGCTACAGTCTGTGGGGTTGCAAAGAGTCAGACACCACTGAGTCAGACACAATTGAGCTACTGAACTGACCTGTGGTGATTTTTGCCAAAATGATGCATCAGCTGGCAAAGAATCTGCCTGCAGTGTGGGAGACCTGGGTTCAATCCCTGGGTTGGGAAGATCCCCTGGAGAAGGGAATGGCTACCCACTTCAGTTTTCTGGCCTGGAGAATCCCATGGACTGCATAATCCTTGGGGTCTCAAAGAGTCGGACACAACTAAGCAACTTTCACTTTCGCCAAATCTATATCAGAATAAAGAAACTTCTTTCTGGTTCCAGAAAAACATGCTAAGATTTAGACATTCAAATGAATGCTGCTTATGCCAAAGTGAAGTCGCTCAGTCGTGTCCGACTCTTTGCGACCCCATGGACTGTAGCCTATCAGACTCCTCCATCCATGGGATTTTCCAGGCAAGAGGGCTGGAGTGGATTGCCATTTCCTTCTCCAGAGAATCTTCCCAGCCCAGGAATCGAACGGGGGTCTCCTGCATTGCAGGCAGACGCTTTACCGTCTGAGCCACCAGGCAAAGGAAACTATGCCAAAAGTCAGTTTGAAATTTTTGTACTTTTTCCAATGATGCTGCCATTACTTTAAACAGTTTGGAATTTGTCTATGGGAATTGCTTTCACAGCTTTAACAACTCAAGATTTAGGAAGTATTTATCCAGTGTTTTCCCTGTGCACTACACAAAGATATTGTATAGCATATTTGGACTTGAGAAGAGCAGTTTCTATTCTTAATGAGATTTCAAAGTAGGGCTATTACACACACACACATATTACCAAAACTCTTCAGTGGAGCAGTACATTTTAGCAATAATAAAAATATAACTCAAAATTATCTGTTGACTATGAAGGTGAACATATACCTGGTGAGTGTTAAAATGTGAAGTGTGACAATAGTACAGGCATTTCAATGTCTCCAAAAATAATTCCCAAATATTTAACAGTGTGATAAGATGCCCTATTGACATACAAGATAACAACATACATTACATATAGTCCAACACACATTCCAGATAACAACCTTGCAAGACATTACTAATGTACAGTATAACTTTTATGTATTTGTATTGATATTTTATTGTTTTATAATTTTGAATACATGGACATTGGCTTGTTATTCTCTGAATATTAAAACATCAGTCAAACAGCAGCATTGTTTTAAAATTATCTTCAGTACATCAAAAGTAAGTGATTTTTTAAAATATTAAATTGTTACTGGAATGATTGAACAGTATGAGGAAAGACAGTACACACACACGCACATAGACAACACATATTGAAGGAGAAAGAGGGAGACATAGACAGAGAACACAAGGATGAATGGCTTCAAAGGGACTCCCAAAATATTCATTTATTTTTTGTGTTCTAGGTAGATTAAAATTAATTAATTAAAAATTGCTACGTCTGACCTCCATGCATGAAATTATGCAGAATTTGTGTATGCCCTCTAAAAGAAAGTGATTTATACAATGTTATTTTTAAAAAGAATTTAATCTCCACTACAAAATAAAAACCTAAGGAATGAGAATGACATATTTGTTCATGTGTGAAGAAAAATGCCATGGTTTAGAAAGAAAAAACAGGTTATATCAGGATACAATGTCCTCAGTTCAGTTCAGTTCAGTTCAGTCACTCAGTCGTGTCTGACTCTTTGCGACCCAATGAGTAGCAGCATGCTAGGTCTCCCTGTCCATCACCAACTCCCGGAGTTCACTCAGACTCACGTCTATCGAGTCAATGATGCAATCCAGACATTTCATCCTCTGTCATCCCCTTCTCCTCCTGTCCCCAATCCCCCCCAGCATCAGAGTCTTTTTCAATGAGTCAACTCTTCATGTGAGGTGACCGAAGTATTGGAGTTTTATCTTCAGCATCGGTTCTTCCAGTGAACACCCAGGACTGCTCTCCTTTAGGATGGACTGATTGGATCTCCTTGCAGTCCAAGGGACTTTAAGAGTCTTCTCCAACACCACAGTTCAAAAGCATCAATTCTTCTGCACTTAGCTTTCTTCACAGTCCAACTCTCACATCCATATATGACCACTGGAAAAACCATAGCCTTGACTAGATGGACCTTTGTTGGCAAGTTGATATCTCTGCTTTTGAATATGCTATCTAGATTGGTCATAACTTTCCTTCCAAGGAGTAAGCGTCTTGTAATTTCATGGCTGCAATCACTTTCTGCAGTGGTTTTGTAGCCCCAAAAAGTAAAGTCTGACACGTATTTCCACTGTTTCCCCATCTATTTCCCATGAAGTGATGGGATCAGATGCCATGATCTTAGTTTTCTGAATGTTGAGCTTTAAGCCAACCTTTTCACTGTCCTCTTTCACTTTCATCAAGAGGTTTTTTAGTTTCTCTTTATTTTCTGCCATAAGGGTGGTGTCAGCTGCATATCTGAGGTTACTGATATATATTCCAGCAATCTTGGNCTTTTCACTGTCCTCTTTCACTTTCATCAAGAGGTTTTTTAGTTTCTCTTTATTTTCTGCCATAAGGGTGGTGTCAGCTGCATATCTGAGGTTACTGATATATATTCCAGCAATCTTGGTTCCAGCTTGTGCTTCTTCCAGCCTAGCATTTCTCATGATGTTCTCTGCATATAAGTTTAATAAGCAGAGTGATGTTCTCTGCATATAAGTTAAATATACAGCCTTGATGTATTCTTTTTCATATTTGGAACCAGTCTGTTGTTCCATGTCCAGTTCTAACTGTTGCTTTCTGACCTGCATACAGATTTCTCAAGAGGCAGGTCAGGTGGTCCAGTATTCATATCTCTTTCAGAATTTTCCAGAGTTTATTGTGATCCACACAGTCAAAGGCTTTGGCATAGCCAATAAAGCAGAAATGGANTTAAATAATGGGCTTTTTACTGCCAGGATATGTAATTAGCAGTAAAAATACCACATTTTACTTAACTTTTTCATTTTCTCCCCCCCAGAAAAAAAGTTTTAGGCATTAAAAACCAACCGATTAGTAGGGCTTTGGTTATTGATATAGTGTTTCAGATAATTGCCCACTCACTTCCCCTTTCAATTTTCTTTCAATTCTTTTGATTAAATTGAGAAGACAACCTCTGGGTATAATCACAGCTCATAGGTTTGATTGGTAATAGCAGATTGTTAAAACCGGCTTAGTACTGGTTGCAACTAAAATCCCAAACTCATGAATCCAGATTCCTGAATCAGAATTTCCANTTTTGATTAAATTGAGAAGACAACCTCTGGGTATAATCACAGCTCATAGGTTTGATTGGTAATAGCAGATTGTTAAAACCGGCTTAGTACTGGTTGCAACTAAAATCCCAAACTCATGAATCCAGATTCCTGAATCAGAATTTCTATAAAGTCATATAAATTCAAATCAAACGTTAAAGGTGTGCAAACATAGTAATATCTTTTTCTTTATGCTATTGAAGTAGTTAATGTTAAGAGATATACAAGGAAAAGAGCAAACTCAAACAACAGGTACTTATATATTTGTTGATTTGAAATGCGAGTTGACTTCTACTTAATTTTGCTTAGAAATACTGTCAAATTTAAGGAAAAAAAAGGAGATTTTTTTTAAGGAGTTTTTTCAAACAATATACCATTAACTGCCTACACTTTATTGTGTAGATTTAGCTTTGAGCCATCTGGTTGGCATTTAGTTAAAACATGTGCATAAATTCTCACAATATTGAGCTTCATCTTTGTTAAACAAAAAAGGCAGAAGACAATTCAGGACACACACCAAGCATGGAACAGTGCTGACAGAGTTTCCTGGGGAAACACAGAGGAAGAAGTGGTGGCTGTTGTGTGGTTACCTCATTATCCATGGAGATCTGAAGGATCCATACATTAAGACTTCAGGAAACTGATTCAAATGTATTCTTTTTAATGGCTGAGTAATACTCCATTGTTTGGAGTACCTGTACCACAGGTTTCTTATCCATTTATCTGCTGATGGACATTTAGGTTGCTTCCATGTCCCGGCTATTATAAACAGTGCTGCGATGAACACTGGGGTACACGTGTCTCTTTCAATTCTGGTTTCCTCAGTGTGTATGCCCAGCAGTGGGATTGCTGGGTCATAAGGCAGTTCTATTTCCAGTTTTTTAACTGGAGCCTATTATACAGAGTGAAGTAAGCCAGAAACAAAAACACCAATACAGTATACTAACACGTATATATGGAATTTGGAAAGATGGTAATGATAACCCTGTATGTGAGACAGCAATAGCAACACAGATTTAAACAGTCTTTTGGACTCTGTGGGGGAGGGAGAGTGTGGGATGATTTGGAAGAATGGCATTGAAACATGTATAATATCATATAAGAAACGAATCACCAGTCTAGGTTTGATGCAGGATACAGGATGCTTGGGGTTGGTGCACTGGGATGACCCAGAGGCATTGTACGGAGAGGGAGGTGGGAGGGGGGTTCAGGATGGGGAACATGTGTACACCTGTGGCAGATTCATGTTGATGTATGGCAAAACCAATACAATATTGTAAAGTAATTAGCCTCCAATTAAAATAAATAAATTTAAATTAAAAAAAAAAAAGACTTCAAGAAGGAAACTTAAGTCTTTGTGCAAACGGCCTATATACTGCATGACTGGGGGAGCCCCAGTCCTTATCCTGGTGTGGTCAGGAACTGAAGTTCTAGCTTTGTGATTGTAGGAGAGAGACTGGAGGTTTCAGGGCTGATTCCCCACATTAGCATCCTTGCCAATATTGATTGTTGCAACACTTAACTCTAGCTGGTCTCTGTGAGTTTTACCAGAGGACAGACTTCTCTCTAGAAGACCTCCTTGCTGAGATCATCCTTGAAAAAGTGAATACTTCTGCCATGTGCTAATAAGAGCTTATTGCTGTTCAGTTGCTGAGTTGTATCTGACTCTTTTTGACCTCACAGACTGTAGCACATCAGGCTCCTCTGTCCTCCACTGTCTCCTGGACTTTGCTCAGATTCATGTCCATTCAGTCAGTGATGCTATTAGGTATCAGCAATTGTTTAAAATAGTAAGAAACTAATTTTAACAGTATGGAGGGTATGCCACTTTCAGAGCTCTCAGAAAAATTACAAAGGGTTAAAGTATATGCTTCATTCCTTGCTGTCTCCCTCACCACATCCTATCCTCAACCTTGATAGGCATTCAATATTTACATAGATATTCCTGTCCTTAATTTGTTCCACAGTGCAGATGACCTCTTTTCCCTTTCTAAATAACTGTCCTATTCTTCAATATAATTCAAAAAATAAGTAGGAACTCTACCAGACACCAGGGAGACAAAGTTAAATAAGATACAAACTCTTCCTTAAACAACTTCAGTTTTGTGGGAAGAAACATACATAGTTANTCTTTTCCCTTTCTAAATAACTGTCCTATTCTTCAATATAATTCAAAAAATAAGTAGGAACTCTACCAGACACCAGGGAGACAAAGTTAAATAAGATACAAACTCTTCCTTAAACAACTTCAGTTTTGTGGGAAGAAACATACATAGTTATAGAATACCAGAGCTGGGCAATCTGAAAAGGAGATTAGAATAATTCATGTTAAGGTATAAATCAGTCTAGTACACCAGACTCAAGTTATGTAGGATATTTATAGGTTTAGAAATTTTGGTAATTTAAATTAATTTTTGTTGGGTAAAAAATAGATGTTAAAATTTTAGATTGAATTTAAATAGTGCAATGTAATTCAGTCACTTTTTCAAAAAGTAATTTCCTAATTATGCTAATTGTAAGACTTGAAGGCCAATTTATCACTTACCAAAAACCAAATGGATGAAAAACAAAGTGTCTTGATTTAAAGACCAGGAATTCAAACACAGTAAAATATCTAGGCCATGGGTAGCCTTATTGCACTGATTACTGATGCTATAATTCTCTCTGAAATGTCTTCTTCAGTAGAGATTTTTAGGTAAATTCTCCACAAACATTGCCTGAAGTATCCAACCTAGTAACATGAGCTACATGAGTAGAAAGAGATCTCCATTCACTTTTCTAGCTACATGGAATCCTTAGGGAAACTTAAGGCTTATTTTAGGGGAACTCTGGAACAAACTCATTTAAATTCCAGTGACTATCGGGTTAGGAAGTTTAGACAGGATTAGAATCCCAGTAACTATCAATATTGGGAAGGAAGTCTTTCCCAGTATTTCTGAAAGTCTCTGAGGTCTCACAAAGGAGTCAGCCAGGTTCCTGCAGAATATTGTTTTGTCTGCTGGATTTCCATTTTTTCCACAAAGCCACTTAAGTTACATCAGGGTTTTTCAGGTGTACCCTTGGGGAAAAGCCAATACCACGCTACAGTATTGACACAATGTCAGCATGTTGCTATTTTTTAAATTAAAATAGCGAAAATATTTGGTAACCACCAGCCTGGACACAGCTTATCATATAGAGACCAAATATGAACATTTTTTTTAAAGGGAAAGGTGCTATTTGTTACAATCATCAATAAAGCAGGACCATGATTACAAAAGTAATTTAAAATAGAAATTATAATTCTGCTAGAATTGTGGCCTCTCTGCTGACCTTGAGTGTTTTGAACAGGATAGTACAATAAACAGAATGCCTTACCCATCAAAACAAGTGTTAGCCTTTCCAGTTTCAGAAGGTTCCTTTGACTCTCACGTTGCATTTTCAAGGTGCACATTTTTTAGAGGAATAATGAAAAGCTTACTAAATTTCACAAGGGTAAATGATTTGTACAAATATAGTTAGCTAGTGTGTGCAAAAACTGACTTAATCCAAGCCCTTCATTTGGAGCTTTATGCTCATTCCACACAGCATATTTGAACCATTTATTAGCTCTTGTGAACTGAGGTTCATTATGATAATAATGGTTATTATTAAATTCCAAGAGGTGCAATTTGTCTCTGGTCAAAAATTTATGATTTAAGAATCATTATTCTTAGGTCATACTTTATTTTTATCTAAAATCATTAGGAGAAGATACTTAGTTTTTAATGGTTTTGACATAAAAGCATGTTTTACAGCTATATGTTTCCCTTTTATAAAAAGGTTTATTTTAGCAACCAAGCACAATGATACATATGTCAATGTATAAATCATTTAATAAATGATTAGTTAATATGTTTAATGATGATTTGTAAGGTTTCTTTTTGTTACAACAGAAGTGGTGACTAATTGTTTGTTACTATAGATTAGCCCCTTGATTTATTCTGTTGTTAAAATTCACTTTTAATAGTTTTTATTTCCTTGGAAAAGCCCAACATGGTCTTACAAAGTTTATAATGGACTCTCTAATGAGACATTGATTACTGTTTCCTGAATCCATCTTCTGATGGCAAGGTGTTGATTACTGTTCATTGAATAATTTGCAGATTGCCTCACATGTACCTAAAATTACTTCAATGGTGATCTCATAAAACTCTCATTTTTAATTATTTATAATAATATTCAAGAGAAAGTAAAGTATGGTTCTGTTTTTTAAAACACAGAAAATGGCAGCATGCAAAGACATATGTGACATCTGTAAAAGATGCTATTGACTTCACAGTGTTCAGTCATTTCTATCATTAGAATATGCTCCTTGGGGAATCACAGAATGAATATTATATGGGTAGGGAATGTTAATAAGACCAAATGAAATAAAGCACTTCCTGACTTCCAATGATCTGATCTAAGTAATGACCTAACAAAAATCTCTTCTAAACTTGGTGCCGTTTGGCTTTGTTAGGCTACACTGTCCCTCCATATTTAGGGATGTATTGATTCTCATTGCCATGGTACCTCTAAATACATGTGTATATGTCCAAATGCTCTTCTTCAAATCCAACCATTCTACTGCCCACCCAGGGTGGTGGGGGAGCTGCTGAACAGCCTGTAGTTTTCACTTTTATTTAATTATATTTTCAGGCATTCTCAGAAAAGAAACAAGGCTTATTCCTATTGATAAAAATTTCCCTCTTATTTCCGGTACAGAATTTTGGTCTTTAATTCAAGTCTGAGCATACCAGGTAATAACCACAAAGTCACATAATTATAAAATCCTTTTATTTTAGAAGTTAGTAAGTTTAAGCAGAGACATTACTTTGCCAACAAAGGTCCATCTAGTCAAGGCTATGGTTTTTCCAGTAGTCATGTATGGATGTGAGAGTTGAACTATAAAGAAAACTGAGCTCCAAAGAATTGATGATTTTGAACTGTGGTATTGGAGAAGACTCTTGAGAGTCCCTCCAACCAGTCCATCCTAAAGGAGATCAGTACTGGGTGTTCATTTGAAGGACTGATGTTGAAGCTGAAACTCCAATATTTGGCCACCTGATGTGAAGAGCTGACTCATTGGAAAAGACTGTGATGTTGGGAAAGATTGAAGGCAGGAGGAGAGGGGGAATACAGAGGATGAGATGGTAGATGGCATCAACGACTCAATGGACATGAGTTTGGGTGAACTCCGCGTATTGGTGATGGACAGGGAGGCCTAGTGTGCTGCAATTCATGGGGTTGCAAAGAGTTGGACACGACTGAGTGACTGAACTGAAGTTTAAATATCACATTTGAAATTGAGAAGGAGTTGTCTATAGTTTAAATAAACTCTCGTGAAATAAAATATATTATTTTATATTCATGTTTTTATTACTATAAAGATTATTTTATAAACAATGTCTTCTTTTTATGTTGTATTACATTCTATACCCATACTGATTGCCAAAACTATTGTGTAATTTTTTAAAATTTAACTTTGGTAGAAGGTGTTAAAAAAGTATTTTATCATAACATTTTTCATCCCCAGTGACACTTCTTAATTTTAAACAATTTGAGATTTAGTCTAGAAAGAAAATTCTTCTTCCTAAATTCCGCCAATCACTGAAGGAGATTTTTATGATTGCCCATGGAAGGAATTACCTCCTCCAAAATTACTCTTAGCATATGAAATGAAAATGAGGGACCCTACTAATGACGGTATCAATATTCAAAATAGTAGAGCATGTCTTTGCTCTTAACATTTAATAGATTTCAGTTACTCTCTTGGCTAGCAAAAATGTGTCTAATTTGAAGAAAATGTACTTGGGGGATTTCACTATAGTAGACAACTTCTATGGAGAGACATTCACAAATAATATAACGTAGCATTTTAATCTCTAATCCCAAGAAACATACTCTGCAATAATTTCTAATACTTCTCTTTGATGCAGATTATACTATCTTGTGGTTGCACAATTTTACCATCAATAATTTCATATTTTTAATTTAT
This sequence comes from Raphicerus campestris, assembly GCA_006410735.1. Classification (NCBI taxonomy): domain Eukaryota; kingdom Metazoa; phylum Chordata; class Mammalia; order Artiodactyla; family Bovidae; genus Raphicerus; species Raphicerus campestris. The sequence continues at coordinate 1,849,401 of SJYW01026808.1, forward strand.
TAAATATTTAAAACATAATTTTAATAAAATAAAATAAATTTTAATAAATATTTTGGATTTTTTTCAATTCTTTTTATTTTTTTATATTTTGACTGCCTTTAGTCTTCATTGCAGTGTACAGGCTTCTCTTGTTGCAGCACATGGGCTCTTGAATATGTGTGCTTCTTTAGTTGCGGTACATGGGCTTAGTTGTTCCATAGCATGTGGAATCCTTAGTTCCCCCAACTAGGGATCGAACCCATATCCCATGTGCTAGAAAGTGGATTCTTAACCATTGGACGATCAGGGAATAATTGAAATTCATTGTGACATTATTATCTTTCTTAGCAAATACAGGAAATAGCCAGACATTGTTTACTCTGAACAATGCTTTATATTTTCACTATGTGAAATGTGTTGTTCACTAAGAAATGTGTTGTTTAATTTCCAAATACTTGGGAGTCTTCCAGCTATCATTCTGATACTATTTCATAATTTAATTATGTTATGATCTGAGAAAATACTTTGTATAATTTCTGTACTTCAAAAGTTGTAGGTATCAGTTCAGTTCAGTCAGTTCAGTTGCTCACTTGTGTCCGACTCTTTGTGACCCCATGAACTGCAGCATGCCAGGCCTCCCTGTGTCTCACCAACTCCCGGAGTTCACCCAAACCCATGTCCACTGAGTCACTGATGCCATCCAACCATCTCATCCTCTGTTGTTTCCTTCTCCTCCTGCCTTCAATCTTTCCCAGCATTAGGGTCTTTTCAAATGTGTCGGCTCTTTGCATCAGGTGGCCAGGGTATTGGAGTTTCAGCTTCAGCATCAGTGCTTCCAATGAATATTCAAGACTGATTTCCTCTAGGATGGATTGGTTGGATCTCCTTGCAGTCCAAGGGACTCTCAAGAGTCTTCTCCAACACTGCAGTTTGAAAGCATAAATTCTTCAGTGCTCAGCTTTCTTCACAGACCAACTCTCACATCCATACATGACCACTGGAAAAACTATACACTTGACTAGACCGACCTTTGTTGACCAAGTGATAGCTCTAATTTTCAACATGCTGTCTATGTTGGTCATAACTTTCCTTCCAAGAAGTAAGCGTTTTTTAATTTCATAGCTGCAAACACCATCTGCAGTGATTTTGGCGCCAAGAAAAATAAAGTCAGCCACTGCTTCCACTGTTTCCCCATCTATTTTCCATGAAGTGATGGGACCAGATGCCATGATCTTCATTTTCTGAATGTTGAGCTTTAAGCCAACTCACTCTCCTCTTTCACATTCATCAAGAGGCTCTTTAGTTCTTCTTCAATTTCTGCCATAAGGGTGGTGTCATCTGCATATCTGAGGTTATTGATATTTCTCCCGGCAATCTTGATTCCAGCTTGTGCTTCTTCCAGCCCAGTGTTTCTCATGATATACTCTCCATATAAGTTAAATAAGCAGAGTGACAATATACAGCCTTGATGTACTCCTTTTCCTATTTGAAACCAGTCTGTTTTTCCATGTCCAGTTCTAATTGTTGCTTCCTGACCTGCATACAGATTTCTCAAGAGGCAGGTCAGGTGGTCCCATTTCTTGAAGCATTTTCCACAGTTTCTTGTGATTCACACAGTCAAAGTCTTTGGCATAGTCAATAAAGCAGAAATAGATCTTTTTCTGAAACTCTCTTGCTCTTTTGATGATCCAGCAGATGATGGCAATTTGATCTCTGGTTCCTCTGTCTTCTCTAAAACCAGCTTGAACATCTGGAAGTTCGTGGTTCATGTACTGCTGAAGCCTAGCTTGGAGAATTTTGAGCATTACTTTACTAGTGTGAGATGAGTACAATTGTGTGGTAGTTTGAGCATTCTTTGGCATTGCCTTTCTTTAGATTAGAATGAAAACTGACCTTTTCCAGTCCTGTGGCCAATAATGTGTTTTCCAAATTTTCTGGCATATTGAATGCAGCACTTTCACAGCATCATCTTTCAGGATTTGCAATAGCTCAACTGGAATTCCATCACTTCCATTAGCTCTTTTTGTAGTGATTCTTCCTAAGCCATTTGACTTCACATTCCAGGATGATTCACATTCTGGCTCTAGGTGAGTGATCAAACCATCGTGAGTATCTTGGTCGTGAAGATCTTTTTAGTACAGTTCTTCTGTCTATTCTTTCCACCTCATCTTTGCATGAAATGTTCCCTTGGTATCTCTAATTTTCTTGAAGAGATCTCTAGTCTTTCCCACTCTATTATTTTCCTCTATTTCTTTGCATTTATCTCTGAGGAAGGCTTTCTTATCTCTCCTTGCTATTCTTTGGAACTCTGCATTCAAATGGTTATATCTTTTCTTTTCTCCTTTGCTTTTCACTACTCTTCTTTTCACAGCTATTTGTAAGGCCTCCTCAGACAGTTGTTTCGCTTTTTTTTTGTATTTCTTTTTCTTGGGGAAGGTCTTGTTTCCTGTTGTTGGTATGCTTTTCATCAAACACAGTGTGGTCTATTTTAGTAAATGTTCCATGAGATTGAGAAGAATGTGTGTTCTTTTACAGTATGGAGTATAAAGTAAATGTCAATGAGACAAAGTCAGTTTCTAGTGCTATATAGGTCAAGTGTATCCACCTGGTTTTATTTCTGTTTGACTTCTTATGGATAAAGAAATGTTGAAGTCTTCAACTATAATTGTGGGGTTTTTTTTTTTAAATTACCCCTTTCATCTTTCAATTCTTGCTTCATATATTTTAGTGGTCTGTTCTGGAGTACATATGATTTTAGAATTGTTATGTTTTTGTGGAGAATTATTCACTTTATCTCATGGAATACATCTTTTTATCCCTGAAAATTTTCTCACTCTGATGTTGACTTTGCCTGATTTAATTATAACTACTCTAGCCTTTTCTTTTGTTTAAGCTAGTGTTTGTATGGTATATTTTTCTTCATCTCTTTATTTTTAGCCTATGTAAGTCTAAAAATACCAATTATTTTTAGTCTATGTAAGTTTATCCCCTTCATGGATCACAGCCTTGTCGTGCCAAAGGGACTTGCACAACTCATTTAAGTTATGAGCCATATCGTGCAGTGTCACCCAAGATGGACAGGTCATAGTGAAGCGTTCTGACCAAACATGTTTCATTGGAGGAGGAAATGGCAACCCATTCCAGTTGTGAAAAGCCAACTCATTGGAAAACACACTGATGCTAGGAAAGACTGAAGGGAAAAGGGGAAGGGGGCTGCAGAGGATGATATGCATTACTGACTCAATGGACAATTTGAACAAATAATGGAATATAGTGGAAAACAGAGGAGTCTGGGCATGCACAGTCCATAGGGTTGCAAAGAGCTAGGACTTAGTGACTGAACAACAACATCTTATACAGACAGCATATACTGTTTTCTTTAAGTCTACTTTTGCAATATGAGACTTTTACTTGGGATAGTCCATTCAAATTTAAAGTACTTTAAAAATGTACTTTTATTAATATTTACCATGTTTATAACTGTTTTCTGTTTAATTCATTCTTTGTTTCATACCCTCATTTTCTGCTTTCATTAGTTTTAAATTAACAGTTTACATGATTCATTTTTGTCTCCTGTCTTATCAATTTTTTTCTTTAAAAAAACTTAGAGGTTGACCTAAGTTTTATAACATACACTTTTAAACTAAGTTCACCTTCAAATAATGATATACCACTTCGATAATAGTACAAGTGTTTTAAATCATAATATTCTGAACTCTTCACACCTTTTCCTTGTGATATTACTGTCATTAATCTCAATTAACTATAGATAATGATCACTGAATACAGTGTTTGTAGCATTACTTTTATTTTCTTTTTTTTTTTAATTATAATTACTTTTAAAAGAGTGATTTTTAGATCAAGTAAGAATAAAAATTAAATATTTAATATAGTCTTTTTTCTCTAATGCTCCTTTTTTCCCCTTTATATAAATCTAAGTTTCTGACAAACACTATTTTTCTTTTGCCTGAACTAAATGTTTTTATTATTTTTCTTAAGTTCCTGGTGATGAATTTCCTTTGTTTTGGTTTGAGTCTCTGGTATTCCAATCAAGTGTATATTATACCATTTGAAATTCTCCACACATCTTAGGCATTCTGTCCTGTTTCTTTCTTTTGTTTTTCTTTGTATTTTATTTTGAAAGATTCTATTGATCTATCTTCAATCTAATTGATTCTCCTCTTGGCTACATTTAATCTATCTACTGATGAGCCCCTAAAGCATTCATCACTTCTGTTATAGTGTTTTTGATTTCTAGCATTTTCTCTAGGTTCTTTCCTAGAATTTATCTTCTTATTTACCAATCTGTACTTGCATATTGCCTATGTTAATCACAGTTAACTTAAATTCAGTTCTCTGGTAATTGTAACCTTTGTGTTATATGAGCCAAATTCTGGCATTTGCTTTTTTCTTCGGACTGTGTTTTTTCTTGTATTTTGGCACACTTTGTAATATTTTCTTGAAATCTAGACAGATAGTATGAACTGCAGTAGGTAGGTTCTTACATGAAGATTTAGGTCATTCTATCTAGGCGCTGAGATCCATTTAATGTTTGCTGTAGACCCGACTGAGCGATCGAACTGAACTGAACTGAAAGATATGTTTACATCCTGCTAGAATCGGTTTATGTATTCCCTCTTGATTTTGTGTTTTCTTACATACTTCCCTTCAGAGACGTTATCTCTCAGACAATTCTTTCAGCTTTAACCCACTTATTACACTGGAGCCCTGTTGATGTGATCATAGATAGAGGATTTTCTATATTTTTTCCAATTAANTTTTTTTCTTTAAAAAAACTTAGAGGTTGACCTAAGTTTTATAACATACACTTTTAAACTAAGTTCACCTTCAAATAATGATATACCACTTCGATAATAGTACAAGTGTTTTAAATCATAATATTCTGAACTCTTCACACCTTTTCCTTGTGATATTACTGTCATTAATCTTAATTAACTATAGATAATGATCACTGAATACAGTGTTGGTAGCATTACTTTTATTTTCTTTTTTAATTATAATTACTTTTAAAAGAGTGATTTTTAGATCAAGTAAGAATAAAAATTAAATATTTAATATAGTCTTTTTTCTCTAATGCTCCTTTTTTTCCCCTTTATACAAATCTAAGTTTCTGACAAACGTTATTTTTCTTTTGCCTGAACTAAATGTTTTTATTATTTTTCTTAAGTTCCTGGTGATGAATTTCCTTTGTTTTGGTTTGAGTCTCTGGTATTCCAATCAAGTGTATATTATACCATTTGAAATTCTCCACACATCTTAGGCATTCTGTCCTTTTCTTTCTTTTGTTTTTCTTTGTATTTTATTTTGAAAGATTCTATTGATCTATCTTCAATCTAATTGATTCTCCTCTTGGCTACATTTAATCTATCTACTGATGAGCCCCTAAAGCATTCATCACTTCTGTTATAGTGTTTTTGATTTCTAGCATTTTCTCTAGGTTCTTTCCTAGAATTTATCTTCTTATTTACCAATCTGTACTTGCATATTGCCTATGTTAATCATAGTTAACTTAAATTCAGTTCTCTGGTAATTGTAACCTTTGTGTTATATGAGCCAAATTCTGGCATTTGCTTTTTTCTTCGGACTGTGTTTTTTCTTGTATTTTGGCACACTTTGTAATATTTTCTTGAAATCTAGACAGATAGTATGAACTGCAGTAGGTAGGTTCTTACATGAAGATTTAGGTCATTCTATCTAGGCGCTGAGATCCATTTAATGTTTGCTGTAGACCCGACTGAGCGATCGAACTGAACTGAACTGATAGATATGTTTACATCCTGCTAGAATCGGTTTATGTATTCCCTCTTGATTTTGTGTTTTCTTACATACTTCCCTTCAGAGACGTTATCTCTCAGACAATTCTTTCAGCTTTAACCCACTTATTACACTGGAGCCCTGTTGATGTGATCATAGATAGAGGATTTTCTATATTTTTTCCAATTAAATCTCAGTGCTCTAGTGCACCTGTGTTTTGGAGTAAATTGTGACTTTTACAAGTGCTTTTCCAGTAGCATAGATTTTTCCAAATGTCTCCTACTCTCTTCCCTGCCTAGTGTCTCCAGTGTATTTTCCTGAAGTCCTGATCATTTTGAACCAAGTCCCTCCACCTCTTATCTGAGACAGAAGATTAGAGGGGACCTGGAGGTAGGAGAAAGCCCTTCCCTCCACTGGGATAAATCTCTGGCAGAGATTTTCCCTTGGTATGTGAGTGTTTGTTATGAAAAAGCTTTTTATTATTATTATTTTTTAAATTTGATATTGATTGCTCTTTCCCTCCCTTTACCAGAGCCATTATGAGATTTTTCTCAGGTCTTCATTTTGAGGACCTGGTGGAAATCCTGGGTTAAAAGCCCACAAAATCTGTTTGTTTGGTTATTTAGCTGCTAAGTCGTCTCCAACTCTTTTTTGCCCTGTGCACTGTAACCCACAAGTCTCTGGAAAATTCATGGGATTTCCCAGCCAAGAATACTGGAATGGGTTGCCCATTCCAGGGGATATTCCCAGGGGATCTTCCTGAACCAAGAGTTGAACCCATGTCTCCTGCTTGACAGATAAGTTCTTTAACACTGAGCCACCAGGGAGCCCATAAAGGCTGTAGTTCTCAGGAATTTCTCATTCTCATGGTTTCAGCAATACTTCAGAATTATTATTTAAGTGGTCTTACCAGTTTACCGCTCCAGTGCTTTCCTCAGTTAAGCTTATCTAGTCTGTGTCTGGATAAGCCTGTCTTTCCAGAGTTTGAGGTGGTTTTCCTTGTGACTTCAGTTCTCTAATGGATAAAATAAAAAAAGATTGATTTCCAGTTTGTTCAGCCTTTTCTTTTTTTTTTTTTGCCGCCGCCGCCGCCGCCACTCCCAGCCTTTTCTTATAAAACTGTGTGTGAAGACATCTAAACTCCTTACTTGTCAGCTGAAATGGGAAGTCTCTTTTAATAGGGTATTTTAAAGTCTCATTTTCCTTAGTTTGAATTAAGTTGAGCAACTTTTCTCATGTTTAGAAGCATGGGAAAAGTTTTGTGTTTCTTTTTCCCACAATTCTCTTCATACATTATTTCTTTTCTAGATCTCTACTGCTCTATAAAAAGAACTCCTTAGATTAGTGGCTTAGGACAAGAATGAGTTGTCTACCTCATGTTTCTGTTGTTGATGGAACTCACTTCAGTGGCTCTTGCTAGATATTTTATGCAGTTGCAGATACATGGCAGCTATCGAGCTAGATATGAGTTGTCTGAAGATTCACTGGGCTGGATATCCAAGATGATGCAATTACATGCCTGATAGCTTGGTACTTAACATTAGTTTTCTATTGCTTTATTAGCAGAGTATCACAAACTCAGTGGCTTAAACAGTGAAGTTTTGTTAACTTACAGTTCTGCAAACCTGAAGTTGGACTTGGATCTCACTGGGCTAAAACTGAGTTGTTGGCAGAACTCAGCCTCAGTAGATTTGGAATTTTATTTCAGCTGCAGGACTGAAGTTCTATTTCCTTGTTCACTGTCAGTGAGGACCATTCCCACCATTAGAGGCTACGTGCATTCCTTGGTTTAAGGTGACTTTCTTCCATCTTCAAAGCTAGCCACAGTAGATTGCATCTCCCTGTTGCTTTAAATATCTTTTAAAAATATTATATTTATGTATATTTTTTACTATATTGGGTCTTTGTTTTATGTATGAACTTTCTTTAGCAGCAGTGAGGAGGGGCTACTCTTTGTTGTGGAGAGAGTGCTTCTCGAGAGGGTCAGAAAGTTCCCCTGGGAAGAATCCTGGAATGGGCAACCCATTCTAGTATTCTTACCTGGGAAATCCCATGTATGTCCCAGAGCCTGGTGGGCTACAGTCCATGGGATCACAAAAAGTCAGATATGACTTAGTGGCTAAATAACAAAACAAAAGAGAAAAGTGGTTTCTCTTTTGCAGAGCATAGGCTCTAGGCACACAGGCTTTGATACTGGGGGCACTTGGGCTCAGTAGCTGCAGTTCCCAGGCTCTAGAGTGCAGGATCACTAGTTGTGGTGCATGGGTTTAGTTGCTCCTGGGCATGTGGACTCATCCTGGACCAAGGATGGAACCAGTGGCCCCTGTATTGCAAGGCAGATTCTTAAACACTGGACTACCAGGTAAGCACTAAATATATCTTTCTTTTTACTCTTTTAGGTTAATCTGATTCACATTTTTGCATTCCTTTCCCACTTTAAGGGCCTATTGAATACATGGAGTCTGCCTGGATAACCCAGCATAATCTCCCAATTTAAGATTTGCAACCTGAGACACACTTGTGAAATTTTTTTCCTCTTGTAAAGTAACATTTTCACAGGTTTTAGGGATTAGAAAATGGGCTTTTTGTGGGGCCATTATTCTGTCGACCATACAATTCTTTGTTTTCTCTTTCTCTACATGGTATTGCATTTTCCAGGGCATGGTTTGTTCTTCTCAAGGCATGGTTGTCACACAGAGTAGCTTCCTTCCAAGAGAGACTTCCTGAACAACCAATGTTCTAGAGAAGTAGGAAGTATCAGCTGCCAGATCATTGAAGGACCATATCAGGAAAGTGTTCAGCATAACATAACTTCTACTATATTGCTCAACGTAGCCACAGGCTCCATCCAGATTTAATCACAGAAAGACAAAAAATCAACAAGAACATTTTTTTTTTTTTCCTAGGCGAGGGGTATGTCAAATGGCAATATGTGGCATGAAACATATAATATGGCATGATTCTCATTTTCTCTTGCTGTATAAAAATCGACTCCAAAACTTAATATTTCCAAAACCAGTCTCATAATTTTGTGGGACAGGTTCTTTCCAGGAGTCTTTCAGGCAGTTGTGGTTAGATGGTATCTGGAACATCAGTCCTCTGAATTCTCAACTAATCTAGACATCCAAAGTCATAAACTCACATGACTGTCAACTGGTGCTGGTGGCTTGCTGGGAGCACAGCTTGGCCTACTCACTTGGACACCTACACTTGGCCACTCCATGTGGTTTGGATTCTCATGATGTGCCAGCTGGGTTCTGAGAGCATCCTGAGAGTGTGTGTTCCAAGAGACACAGCTGAAAACTATAAGGCAATTTTTATGATGTTGCCTTAGATGTTCCAGAGCATCATTTCATTTGTAGTCTATCAGTTAAGCAAGTCAATTCAATCAGCTTAGATTCAAGAGGAAGAGAATTAGGCCTCTTGACAAAGATGTAGAAGTCAGGGTGGGATCAGAGTTCTTGTTGTGGCTATTTTGGAAAATATAATCTACCATATATATATTTCTCATTTTTCTGTTTTATTATTGGGTTTTTCTATTTGCTTTGCAGGAGGTCTTTTTGTAGTTTTCTTTTTCGATGTTTCATAAACCATCCTGGAAATTCAGTGATAAAACAATAATTTATTATTATCTTTTATGGTTCTCAGGCAATCAAACATTGGGCTCAGCTGAGTGGTTTTCATCTGGTGCCTCTCATATGCTGGCAGTCAGATAATAATGTTACGGGAGTCATATGAATGCTTCTTTATTGATGTAACAGGTGTGGACTGGTCTGGCATCTTTCTCCATTGTCTCTCATATGGCCATCTTGGGCTTCCTTATAACTTTCATAGCCTTAGGGCTTCAGCTGAGCAAGACAGAAACTGCAGATCATTTTAAAGGGAAGGCCTGGGACAGACATAGCCTCACTTTTGCTTAACTCTAGGGTTAAAGCAGTCACTGGTAAGTTCAGAGTCAAGGAGGGGAGGCATAGACTGTGCCCTTGCAAGGAAGGAGTGTAACAAATTTACAGCCATCTTTAATCTCCGATGTACATAAAAGAAATAGTACTTTCCCTGTTATATGAACTGCAAATTGTTTTTCCAGCTTCTTTTTGTCATGATGCTTTTCTACTCAATAAATTAGAAAACAACAATAACTTTGTTTTCAAGTCTAACATATCTTCATAGATCTTTGTTTTGTATTTAGAAATGCCTATCCCATTCAAAAATTAGTTTTTAAAATTCTCATATTTTCTCTAGTACTATTCATTTTGTGTGTGGGGGTTTAGATCTTTGATCTGCATATAAATTTTTTTAAATTTAGTTTATGAATTCCATTTTAGGCTGTTTTGTTTCTAATATCTTTTATTGAATAATTTATTTTTACAACACTTGTTTTTTTTAACCCGAATTANGTGTGTGGGGGTTTAGATCTTTGATCTGCATATAAATTTTTTTAAATTTAGTTTATGAATTCCATTTTAGGCTGTTTTGTTTCTAATATCTTTTATTGAATAATTTATTTTTACCACACTGTTTTTTTAACCCGAATTATGTATGGCAACCCAGTCCAGTGTTCTTGCCTGGAGAACCCCAGGGACGGGGGAGCCTGGTGGGCTGCCATCTATGAGGTTGCACAGAGTCGGACACAAGTGAAGTGACTTAGCATCAGTAGCAGTAGCAACATGTATTCTATTATCTTACCACTATTCTATTAGGAAATTTTCATTTATGCTTTTCATCTGTTTATGCTCAAGTAAAAATGGTGTTAATAATCGTGGTTTTATATCATCTTGCTTACTTATTTTTCCATTAGAATATCAGAATTAGTTTGATTCAAAAACAATTCTGTTGGTTTTTTCAGAGAAAATATTTATATTTTCATAATGCTGCATGTACCTATCAAGAAGACAGTATAAATTTCAATTATTCTTCTGCTCTGTGTTTGTTTTGTCCAAAAGAATAAAATAGAAGGGATGGTACTTCTTTATTAGTATAGTAAATTTTCTTTCACATAGATTTTTTTACATGCTTTACTTAAGATATTCCTAAGGATCCTTTTTATCCTAGTTATTGCAAATGCAAGTATCTTTCTAATAATATAATCTGATTTATTGTCATATGTATATTTCCCAGCCATTTTTCTGATTTCTCTATTCATTTATCCATTTCTCAGTTTCTTTTACTTTTTTGAGTAAAACATCATGTTAACCAAAATGATAATTTTATCTTGGAAAGTACATTTTAAAAGATGATTTTATGATTCTTTCATCAAGTACCTCTCTCTGCTGGTGTGGGAAACTTATACATGTACCTAATGTTAAATAAATATCACATACTACCTAGAACATGAATGAATTCACAACTGGAGTTCCAGAAATTTTATATTTGGGAACTAATTCATCTAGTTTGACTTGCTTATATTACAGATGAGAGAAGAGCGATTCAAAGAAATAAAACAAGTCTATGAGAACCTGTCAGTCAGGATCCGTATTAGAGTGACCAGATCATTCAGGTTAGAACAGAGCTGACATAACACATTTCTCCCTACTACTTCCTTCTTTACTGGACTTTATTTATTTTTAAATTAATTAATAAATTAAATTATTTGGCTACATCTGGTCCTAGTTGCAGTATACAGGGTCTTTAAAAAATTTTTTATTTAATACTTTATTCTATTTTACAGTATTGTATTGGTTTTGCCATACATTGACATGAATCAGCCACAGGTGTACACCATCTCCCAATGCCGAAGCCCCCTCCCACCTCCCACTCCACACCATCTCCCCGGATCATCCCGTACACCAGCCCCAAGCATCCTGTATCCTGCATTGAACACAGACTG
>SJYW01026808.1:1890222-1903222 GCA_006410735.1 Raphicerus campestris
CTCAAAAAGTCAGACATGACTGAGCTACTGAACTGAACTGAACTGAATACCCATGATAAACATTTGAAGTTTGTTTTATCATAAAGAAATAGATTGAAAAGAAACTTGATTACATTACCTTTCCAGGTAGTCAACAAAAAAGATGAACTTTTTATACAAAATATCTTCTCTTTCAAGAAAGGTGTGTTTTTAACCTGACTTATTTAAATTAATTTTCTTTACAGAGTATGCTATCTGTTATTCTGCCACGTTATGTGGTGAAAGGGCCTTCTGAACTCTGCTGTATGCTATAGTAAACACTCTTTCTATCACTTACCAAGTCAAAATTTAGAATACATCACCCACACTATTAATGATGACTTTCCTGAAAGTAAATCTTTTGAAGAGCAGCCTCCAATGAAACTTTTTTGAAACTTTTATATTTTGGGGGCTCCAAAATCACTGCAGATGGTGATTACAGCCATGATATTATAAAACACTTACTCCTTGGAAGGAAAGTTATGACCAACCTAGATAGCATATTGAAAAGCAGAGACATTACGTTGCCAACAAAGGTCCGTCTAGTCAAAGCTATGGTTTTTCCAGTAGTCATGTATGTATGTGAGAATTGGACCGTGAAGAAAGCTGAGTACCAAAGAATTGATGGTTTTGAACTGTGGTGTTGGAGAAGACTCTTGAGAGTCCCCTGGATTGCAAGGAGATCCAATAAGTCCATTCTAAAGGAGATTAGCCTTTAGAATAACTGGAAATAGTTATTCTGTTTGTTTGGATATTTTTTTCACAGGTATATTTCATACTTGATGTTCAAGAGTTGAGGGTTAAGAGGCTAACCAAGCAGGCTTGCTTGCTTGCTTTTGAAATAGAATTTATCTGTATTTTATTTTTGAACACAAGTATGCTGTGACTTTCAAGTGAATTTGTTTGTCAAAAGTTGGCAGTAATATCTGTTAGGGCAGATCATATGCATAATTTAAGAATCAAAAATCCAATTGAAATGTGTAAAAATAATCATCAGAAATCATGCAGGAGAATGTTCATCACAGCTGTATTTGTACTAGTCCCAAGTGTAAGCTACCTGAATACCTATTAAGAAAGGAAAAGGTGAATATATAGTATTATATTCACACAAAGGGATACTGTACAGTGATGAAAAAGACCAAACTTCACTGTGGTTAACATTATAAATGAATCACACAAATAAATGCCCAGTGAAAGGAGTCAGGTACAAAACACTGTACTCAATATGAACCCAATCAAATAAAGTGTGAAATGGGCAAAACTAACCTTCTTGCACTGTTGGTGGGAATGTAAATTAGTGCAGCCACATAGAGAAGAGTATGTGTGTATGCTCAGTCACTCAGTTGTGCCCAACTCTTTGTGATCCCATGGACTATAGTCCCCCAGGCTCCTTTGGTCATGAAATTATCCAGATAAGAATACTGGAATCGTTGCCATTTCCTCTTGGAAATCTTCCTGACCCAGTGATTGAACTCATCCCTTGTGCATCTCCTGCCTTGGTACATGGATCTTTACCACTGTGCCACTTGGGAAGCCCATGGAGAAGAGTTTGGACGTTCCTTTAATAAATAAAAATAGAGCTACCATATGATCCTACAATCCCACTATTGGACATATATCTGGTAAATATCATAATTCAAAAAGACACATGCATTTCAATGTTAGTGAAGTGAAAGTCACTCAAGTCATGTCTGATTCTTTGTGATCCCCATGGACTAGGACTATACAGTCCATGGAATTCTCTAGGCCAGCATACTTTAGTGAATAGCCTTTCCTTTATCCAGGGGATCTTCCCAACCCAGGGATCAAACCCAGGTTTCCAGCATTGCAGGTGGATTCTTTACCAGCTGATCCACAAGGGAAGCCCAAGAATATTGGAGTGTGTAGCTTATCCTTTCTTCAGTGGATCTTCCTGACCCAGGGATTGAACTGGGGTTTTCTGCATTACAGGTGGATTCTTTAAACTGAGCAATCAGGGACATCCTGATATTCATAGCAGCACTATTTACAGTAATCAGGACATAGAAGCAATCTAGATGTCCACTGATTAATGAATGGATAAAGAGGATGTGGTGCATATACACAATAGAAAATTGTTATTGTTTAGTTGCTAAGTCACGTCTGACTCTTTTGCAACCTCATGGACTATAGCCTGCCAGGCTCCTCTGTCCATGGGATTTCCCAGACAAGAATACTGGAATGGGTTGCTATTTCTTTCTCCAGGGGATCTTCCAGACTTAGGAACTGAACCTGCACTTTCTGCTTGGCAAGTGGATTCTTTACCACTGAGCCACCTGGAAAACCCACAATGGAAAATTACTCAGCCATAAAAAAAGAATCAGATTGGTCATTTGTAGAGATGTGGTTGGACTTTGGGTCTGTTATATATAGTAAAATAAGCCAGAAAGAGGAAAACAAATACCGCATACTAATACATATGTGTGGAATATAGAAAAATGGTACTGATGTGTCTATTTGCAGGGTGGACTAGAGATGCAGATGCAGAGAACAGATGTGTGGCTATGGGAAGAAGGAGGATGAGATCAATCGGAAGAGTATCACTGACATAGATACACCACTACCATGTGTAAAATATTTAAGGGAATCTGCTGTTTAGCACAGGGAGCTCAGCTCAGTGCTCTGTGATGACCTAGAGGGATGGGATGGGGTGGGAGGGAGATCCAAGAAGGAGGGGTTATACGTACACGTATAGCTGATTCATTCACTGTACAGCAAAAACCAACACAGCATTGTAAAGCAACTATACCCCCACAAAGGAAAAAAAAAAGCAGCTTGTGTATGGGCTTCCCAAGTGACAGTAGAGATAAAGAAGCCATATGTCAATGCAAGAGATGCATATTCGATCCCCGGGTCAGAGAGATCCCCTGGAGAAGGAAATGGCACCCTACTCCAGAATTCATGCCTGGATAATCCTATGGAGAGAGGAGCCTGGTAGGCTACAGTCCATGGGGCTGCGAAGAGCTGGGCATGACTGGTCGACTGAGCACACACTACATATTACGATCTAGGCTGTTAGAAGTAAAATGTTGTTACCAAGCGTCTGCCTGCAATGCAGGAGACTTGGGTTCAATCCCTGGGTCGGGAAGATCCCCTGGAGAAGGCAATGGCACCCCACTCCAGTACTCTTGCCTGGAGAATCCTATGGGCGGAGAAGCCTGGTGGGCTACAGTCCACGGGGTCGCAAAGAGTCGGAGAGAACTGAGCGACTTCACTTTCACTTTCACCCTTGACTGGAGGGGACATTAGAGCAATCCTGATTTCTGGGGATGTAAACATGCTTAACATGGATGCTCTTCACATGAGTGTACTCAGTTTCAGAAAATAATTAAACTTATGGACTTTGTTCTGTACATATATATTTTTTCAATAAGAGTTTTAACAGTGCTAACAATGAGTTGGACCATCATATTTGTACACTTACAATCTAGCTATTGGAATATCTTTCCTGCAATCGGCATAATTATCTTGTCACAACACCTGGGAAGTGAATCTGCTTTTTTCAGCAGTGGAAATAAAGAAGGATTGCATTTTTTTTGTATAAATCTAGAATAAAAAAGTACAATACCATATACATGTGTGGTATTTTCCAGATTTTAGAGGGGTTTCAGGAACATCATTTGATTTTATCCTCACTCCTATCCTCTGTGAGGCTTCACAGACTGTTTGTATCTTGGGAAACAAAATAACTTTTATTCTTTTATCCATAAATCAATCTTATTTCAGGTAGATGCCATAAATTTTTTGTTTATGAAGCTGCTATTTCCATTATATAACAAAATCATAGGAATATCTTAAAAATATTTTTGATAAATTACATACAATTGGTAGAGGTATTTGTACTCAAGTTTGTATGATCTTTTTCAGATTTGCTCTGATAATTATCACAATATTTTAAGGTCCCCTTTGAGTGAGGCTAGTATTATTTTGCATTATTTGTAATTATGGATTTAAAAAAGATTTCTAGACCTTAGAATGAATGAACAGAGTGTGTTTGAAGAAATCACCTTTCTTTATTAGTCATATGTGCTGATAATAATTAACTCTAATTAGGTATTTCATAAACATTCCGGACATACTCCTATCTAATTAAACTTTAAAAAGCAGCTTCTCTTGTTGATATAAAGATAAATCATCTAGTTTGCACCAGGAAATAAGAGCTTGAATTTCTGTGACCTAAGCCTTGATTCTGTCCCACCTTTTTGTCCTCCCCTGCAGTTAAAATGAAGGCATCTGCAGCTGGAATCACTGAGGCAAAAAAGACCTAAATTTAAACCACATGCTTGGAATTACAGTCCCAGTTTTATTTCACCTCAGTTACTGATTCTTGTTAGACCTATCAGCCTTCTTCAAAATTAAGACTCATACTTTCTGTCCTTTCCAAAGGCAAAACACTTGTTTTGTTTTTATAGGCCATTAATTTTTCTTTCCTTTTTTTCTCTTTTTGGCCTTGTGGCATGCAGGATCTCAGTTCTCAGACCAGGAATTGAACCTGAACCCTGGACAGTGAAAGCACAGAGTCCTAACCATTGGATTACCAGGGAATTTCCTTGTTTTGTTGTTATGACTAAGTAGGACAATTCATGGAAAATAATGCTTACATCTTTGTGCTGTGCCATGCTGTGCTTAGTTGCTCAGTTGTGTCCAACTCTTTGCAGCCCTACGGACTGTAGCCCGCCAGGCTCCTCTGTCCATGGTATTCTCCAGTCAAGATACTGGAGTGGGTTGCCATGCCCTCCTCCAGGGGATCTTCCCAACCCAAGGATTGAACCCAGGTCTCCTGCATTGCAGGCAGATTCTTTACCACTGAGCCTGCCAGGGAAGCCCCTACCTTATCTTTACTACTTACTAAATATCAGATGATTTTTATTATGATTATTATCTTCATCATTGGAAATCGATAAGATAGATAAGATATTTCTTGTTTTTGGTATTCAGGAGCTAAGCCTTGTCCAACTCTTTGTGGTCCCACAGACTGTAGCCTTCCAGTCTCCTCTATCCTTCACTACCTCCAGGACTTTGCTCAAATTTATATCATTGAGTCAGTGACGTTATCTAACATCTCGTGCTCTGCCACCCCCTTCTTCTTTTGCCTAGCCTTCAATCTTTCCTAACATCAGGGTCTTTTCCAATGAACTGACTCCGCATCAGGTGGTCAAAGTAGTAGAGTTTCAGCATCAGTCATTCCAATGAATATTCAGGACTGATTTCCTGTAGGGTTGACTGGTATCATCTGCTTGATGTCCAAGGGACTCTCAAGAGTCTTCTCGAGCACCACAACTTGAAAACATCAGTTTTTCAATTATCAGCCTTCTTTATGGTCCAACTCTTTCCTGGTGGCTTGGAGGTTAAAGCATCTGCCTCCAATGTGGGAGACCTGGGTTTGATCCCTGGGTCGGGAAGATCCCCTGGAGAAGGAAATGGTAACCCATTTTTGCCTGGAGAATCCCATGGATGGAGAAGCTTGGTAGGCTACAGTCCATAGGGTCGCAAAGAGTTGGACATGACTGAGTGACTTCACCTTCACCTTCACCTTCTCATATACATAGATGACTACTGGAAAAACCATAGCTTTGACAATATGAAACTTTGCTGGCAAAGTGATGTCTCTGCTCTTTTAATATGCTCTCTATGTTTGCTATAGCTTTTCTTCCAAGAAGCAAGTGTCTTTTAATTTCATATTTGCAGTCCCATCTGCAGTGACTTTGGAGCTGAAGAAAATAAAGTCTTTTACTACTTTCAGTTTTTCTCCTTCTATTCACCATGGAGTGATGGGACCAGATGCCATGATCTTAGCTTAAATTTTGAGGTTTAAGCCAGCTTTTTCACTCTCTTCCATCTTTATTAAGAGGCTTTCTAGGTCCTCTTCATTTTCTGCCATTAGGATGGCATCATCTGCATATCTGAGGTTGTTGATATTTCTCCTGGCAATCTTGGTTGCAGCTCGTCATTCATCCAGTCTAGTATTTCACACGATGTAGTCTGCATAGAAGTTAAATAAGCAGGGTGACAATATACAGTCTTGTCATACTCCTTTCCCAATTTTAAAACAGTTGTTTCATGTAAGGTTCAAATTGATTTGTGACCTACATACAGACTTCTCCGGGGACAGGTAAGGTGATCTGGTATTCCCCTCTCTGAGAATTTTCCACAGTTTGTTGTGATCCCCATAGTCAAAGGCTTGATTGTAGTCAGTGAAAAAAAAAATAGGTATCTTTCTGGAATTTCCTTGCTTTCTCTATGACCAATGAATGTTGACAATTTGATTTCTGGCTCCTTCACCTTTTCTAAACTCAGCTTGTACATTTGGAAATTCTTGGTTCACATACTGCTGAAGCCTAGCTTGAAGGGTTTTGAGCATAACCTTACTAGTATGTGAAATGAGTACAACTGTATGGTACTTTAGAGATTCTTTGACAGATAAGCACATAAGATATTAGGTGCTTAATACTTGGTGAATGAAAAGATTACTATAAATTGCTCTAAGATTTGTCAGTAAGGAACAGAAGATATGTTTCATCCAGGAAATGTTTTCTAAACAATTTTTTTAGTGAGTGCTTCCATATAAAAATAATTTTCCCCTTCTTTGACTTCAGAAATATTTCATATTACTTTTCTAAAAACTACTCATTTTATTTAGAATAGTTTTACCTGCAAAGTTCTTACATACACCTAACACAATCAGTTTCCCTGTAACATATAATAGGACTTATACATTATTATTATGAGCATTAGTCACTAATGAACTAATAGCAGCAAGTTTTATTAACTGAAACCCATACTTTGCTCACATTTCATTAGTTTTTATTAATTACGTTTTCTATTTCAGCATGCTATCTAGGTTACCATATAATATTTACCCATTACATCTTCTAAGGTACTTCTTGGCTAAGACGTGTCTCAGAATTATTTGTTTTGATGACCTTGACAATTTTGAGGAGTACTGATCAGATATTTTGCAGACAATCCCTCAAGTTGGATTGTCTGATTTTTTTTTCTTGGTACATAGAGATTATGGGTTTTTAGAAATTAAACCATAGAGATGAAGTGCGATTTTCATCACTTCACCTCAACAGTACATACTGTCAATGTGAATTTTCACCGTTAATATCAACAATGATTACTTTATGAAGGTAATGTTTACTACATTTCTCCACTGCAAAATAACTTTCTCTCCTTTCCATTCTCTGTTCTCTGGAATTAATTTACTCTTGCAACTTAAAACATGACTGATATTTAAGAAGTAGAAAGTATGCCTCATCTCCTTGAAGGGGATTAAGAAAAGTTCTTTGGAGTTTTTCTTTTTTTTTTAAATTTTATTTTTACTTTACTTTAAAGTACTGTATCTACACAGATTTTTCTCCTCTTCTCCATTTACTTATTTATTCAATAATTTATTGATACTTATGCCAGCATGGGTATTAATTTCATAACTTTATACTCTTAAACTTGTACTTGGAGTGATGTATAGTCATATGCTAACTATTTTTGGTCACAGTATCCTATCTTCAACCACTAATTAACAAATGGTAACAAGTTGTTATTAACTGAAACTCATACTTTATTTATATTTCATTGAGGCACTTTCATGTTAATCTTATTCCCTTTGACATACCTCCAGCCTCTGGATTTTGACTGCTGTCTTTCTGGCACTACAAGATTCTTGAGGCTTATCTTGTCTTAGTTCTAGAATCATCATTTCTCTAAGGAGTGCTGATTTTTAAAAATTTATTTATTTTAATTGGAGGCTAAGTACTTTACAATATTGTAGTGGTTTTTGCCATACATTGCCATGAATCAGCCATGGATGTACATGTGTCCCTTATTCTGAATCCCCCTCCCANCAACACCACAGTTCAAAGGCATCAACTCTTTCATGCTCAGGTTTCTTTATAGTAAAACTCTCACATCCATACATGACCACTGGAAAAACCATAGCTTTGACTAGATGGACATTTGTTGGCAAAGTAATGTCTCTGCTTTTTAATATGCTGTCCAGGGTGGTCATAACTTTTCTCCCAAGGAGTAAGCATCTTTTAATTTCATGGCTGCAGTCACAATCTGCAGTGATTTTGGAGTCCAAAAAGTAAAGCCTCTCACTGTTTCCATTGTTTCCCCATCTATTTGCCAAGAAGTGATTCGACTGGAAGCTATGATATTAGTTTTTTGAATGCTAAGTTTTAAGCCAGGTTTTTCACTCTCCTCGTTCCCTTTCATCAAGAGACTCTTTAGTTCCTCTTTGCTTTCTGCCATAAGGGTGATGTCATCTTCACATCTGAGGTTGTTGATATTTCTCCCAGCAATCTTAATTCCAGCTTGTGTTTCATTTAGTCTGGCATTTCACATGATGTACTCTGCATAGAAGTTAAATAAGCAGGGTGACAATATACAGCCTTTTCAAATATACTCCTTCCCTGATTTGGAACCAGCCCATTGTTCTATGCCTGGTTCTAACATTCAGTTCAGTTCAGTTCAGTCACTCAGTCATGTCCAAATCTTTGTGACCCCATGAATGGCAGCATGCCAGGCCTCCCTGTTCATCACCAACTCCTGGAGTTCACTCAAACTCAAGTCCATTGAGTCGGTGATACCATCAGCCATCTAATCCTCTGTCATCCCCTTTTCTTCCTGCCCCCAAACCCTCCCAGCATTAAAGTCTTTTCCAATGAGTCAGCTCTTCGCATGAGGTGGACAGAGTACTGGAGTTTCAGCTTCAGCATCATTCCTTCCAAAGACATCCCAGGGCTGATCTCCTTTAGGATGAATTGGTTGGATCTCCAGTCCAAGGGACTCTCAAGAGCCTTCTCCAACACCAAAGTTCAAAAGCATCAATTCCTCGGTGCTCAGCCTTCTTCACAGTTCAAATCTCACATCCATATAAGACCACTGGAAAAACCATAGCCTTGACTAGATGGACCTTTGTTGGCAAAGTAATGTCTCTGCTTTTCAATATGCTGTCTAGTTTGGCCATAACTTTTCTTACAAGGAGTAACCGTCTTTTAATTTCATGGCTGCAATCACCATCTGCAGTGATTTTGGAGCCCCCCAAAATAAAGTCTGACACTGTTTCCATTGTTTCTCCATCTATTTCCCATGAAGTGGTGGCACATTATTACTAAGTAAATCTGTAGTGTAACATTGAGCTTCCAAGATGGTGCAATGGTAAAAAACCCATCTGCCAATGTATGAGATGCAAGACATGCAGATTAGTTCCTTGTGTTTGGAAGGTCACCTGGAGTAGGAAATGACAACCTGCTCCAGTACCCTTACCTGGAAAATTCCACGGACAGAGTAGCCTGGTGAGTTACAGTCCATAGGATCCCAGAGTCAGACATGACAAAGTGACTGAGCACACACACATAGTTTACATTCGGTTTTGCCCTTTGTGTCGCACATTCCATGAATTTTCACAAATGTATAATGCCATGTACGCATCAGTATAGTATCATGCAGAATATTTTCATCGCTCTAAAAAGTATCCTCTGCTCAATCATTTTATCCCATGCTCTCCTCAAACCTCAGTCAACAACTAATCTTTTTATTGTCTCTGTAGGCTTCCCTGGTGTCTCAGACAGTAAGGAATCTGCCTGCAGTGCAGGAGACTTGGGTTCCTTCCATACCTGAATTAGGAAGAACCCCTGGAGGAGGACATGGCAACCCACTTCAGTATTCTTGCCTGGAGAGTCACCATGGACAGTGGAGCCTGGCAGTCTACAAGCCATGAGGTCATAAGGCCATAAGGAGTCAGATACAACCAGATGGCTAAACCCAGCAGAACATAGTCTTGCCTTTTCCAAAGTGATTTGATTTTTACCAAAGTGTGTGATAGAGTTGCTTGAATGACACAATTTTTCTTTGGTTTATTTCAAATACCAGTTTTTTTTTAATTACAGTTAAAATCTGCTCATTTAAAATCGAGTTTTAAGTGCTCCATTCCTGATTGGAATGTTCAAAAGGGATCTGTTTATTGCTGCTGTCCACCAGAAGTTACCCAGTAATTACTTGCATCTTATATCATCAGTTAAAACTTAATACTTTCACAACAAAGTGGTTCAGTCTATCACTGTTAATAGAATGCTACATGTATGTTGATCTTAGGGATTTAATTTTTCACTGATGAAATTAAGAAACATCTTAAAGAATTGAACATAATCCCTGGGCTGGGAAGATCCCCTGGTGAAGAGAATGACAATTCCTTCTCAATCCTATCCATGTTGGAAAAACTGAGAAAGTATGCTCAAGTTATGGCCAAATGACTATTTGATGACCTCTATATGGGCATGAACCTGGACAGCCATTTCAATAGAAGTCAGGCCACTGATCTTCAAGACAAGGGGGAATGACTCCCCCAAGGTGATTCAGAGATAATCAGGGTTGCTTCAAGCCAAAGAAGATTATTCTTGAATCTTAAGTTTTAATGTTGATTGCTCTAGGTTTTAGGCCCACAAGGGACTCATTACCCCTTTATTATTCTTTTCTGGAAAAAAAATGCTTGTTTTTTATTTTATTAGAATAAAGTTGATTTACAAGGTTATATTAGTTTCAGCTGTACAACAAAGTGATTCAGCTATATATATATATATATATATATATGAATTCTTTTTCAGATTTTTCCCATATAAGTTATAAGAGTAGTGAGTAGAATTCCCAGTGATATAGAGTAGGTCCTTGTTGGTTGTCTATTTTATAAATAGCAGTGTATGTATGTTAATCCCAAGCTATTTTCCTATTTCTGTGTTTTGAATTAGAAGTGTCTGTTCTATTCCTCTCTGACCATTTTATTTTGGAAGCATGTGACTTGTTGATTTTTATAAACTCACAGCTGGAAAGGAATTTTGCCTCCGGATGAATCCTCTTTGGTATTATGTTACAGCAGCCCAAATGGACTAAGACAGTGATGATGCCAAAACCTTTTAGTTCTGACTTCCCACTACAGCTATTCTCAAAAATTCTACTGTCACTCTGCTCATTCAAGTCACCATCGTCTCACATTTATTTTACAGATATTGTTTTAAAATTGGCCTCTTTGTGAAACTATTGCCCCACTTCAGCTTTGTCCATATGTGGTAGCATCCTTAAAAGTATAAATTAGTGACATTTCCTATCCCTTAAAACCTTTCAATGGCTTCCCATTGCAATTAGGATAAACCTGTTCATAATTCTGAACTGACTTCCACCTAATACAGCAGCCTCACCTGGCATCATTTTTGTCTTCTTCAGCCACATGACTCTTCTTTCACTGGATCACACTGTTTCGCTCTTTCTCATTCAAGATCTTTATGTGCCACTATGTAAATATACAAAACTTTCCAGGTCACGCTAGTGGTAAAGAATCTGTCTGCCAATGCAGGAGATGTAAGAGACCTGGGTTCCATCCCTGGATCAGGAAGATCCCCTGGAGGAGGACATAGCAACCCACTCCAGTACTGCTGCGTGGAGAAACCCATGGATGGAAGACGCTGGTGGGCTACAGTCCATGGCATCACAAAGAGTTGGACACTACTGAGCAACTTAGCACACACATACTTAAGTGTACAAAGCTCTTCCCTTTCTCTTTCCTGACTACCCCCCTCCCCGCCACATTTACATAAAACTATAGATTTTTCAAATACTAATTCAATAGTTGATGCTTTTGAACTGTGGTGTTGGAGAAGACTTTTGAGAGTCCCTTAGACTGCAAGGAGATCCAACCAGTCCATTCTGAAGGAGATCAACCCTGGGATTTCTTTGGAAGGAATGATTCTAAAGCTGAAACTCCAGTACTTTGGCCACCTCATGTGAAGAGTTGACTCATTGGAGAAGACTTTGATGCTGAGAGGAATTGGGGGCAGGAGGAGAAGGGGACGACAGAGGATGAGATGGCTGGATGGCATCACCGACTCAATGGACGCGAGTCTGAGTGAACTCCTGGGAGTTGGTGATGGACAGGGAGGCCTGGTGTGCTGCGATTCATGGGGTCGCAAAGAGTCGGACACGACTGAGTGACTGAACTGAACTAAACTGAATTCAATAGTTGTTTCCAGGGAAAAAGAACATAATCAATGATATTCTCTTGTTACATAAAGTTATCGGTAGAGTTACTTTAAAATGTTGTATTGGTTTCTACTGACCAAAAAGTGAATCAGCTATATGTATACATATATGCCCTGTTTTTTGGATTTCCCTTCATATTGGGGTCACCACAGAGCACTGAATAGAGTTCCCTGTGCTCTATAGTATGTTTTCGTTAGTTATCTGTTTTATCATACATAGTGGTGCATATATGTCAATCCTAATCTCCCATTTCATTTTTGTAATTATGAATTTATTTGTAATAATTTGATTAGTTTTTTCTATATTGAAGCATAAATTTCATGCAGACTGGAATTATATTTGTTTGTGAGGTTTGAATTTGAGTTCAAAACCAAATTTAGTAGGAACAAAATAATGCCATTTTTAGTGACATGAAAGGATTTAGAGATTACCATACAGAGGGAATAAGTCAGAAAGATAAAGAGAACTATCATACAATATTGTATGGATTCTATACATGGATTCTAGAAAAGTGGTTCAGATGAACTTATTTGCCAAGCAGAAATAGAGTCACAGGTTAGAAAACAAACTTTTGTTTACCAAGGAGGGAAGCGGAGGAGGGATAAATTGGGAGAGATAAGTTGGGAGATTGGGACTGACATATATACACTACTACTAAATTGTTGTTCAGTTGTTGTCAGTCTGACTCTTTGCAACCCCATGGACTGCAGCACACCAGCCACTCCTGTCCTTCACTATCAATCAGAGTTTGCTCAAATTCACGTCCATTGAGTTGGTGATGCTATATAACCATCTCATCTTCTGCCACCCCCTTCTCCTTTTGCCATCAATCTTTCCCAGCATCAGGGTCTCTTCCAATGAGTTGACTCTTTGCATGAGATGGCCAAAGTATTGGAACTTCAGTTTCAGTATCAGTCCTTTCAATGAATAA
>SJYW01026808.1:1917344-1939506 GCA_006410735.1 Raphicerus campestris
AGTTCAAAAGCATCAGTTCCTCGGCGCTCAGCCTTCTTCACAGTTCAAATCTCACATCCATATAAGACCACTGGAAAAACCATAGCCTTGACTAGATGGACCTTTGTTGGCAAAGTAATGTCTCTGCTTTTCAATATGCTGTCTAGGTTGGCCATAACTTTTCTTACAAGGAGTAACCGTCTTTTAATTTCATGGCTGCAATCACCATCTGCAGTGATTTTGGAGCCCCCCAAAATAAAGTCTGACACTGTTTCCATTGTTTCCCCATCTATTTCCCATGAAGTGGTGGCACATTATTACTAAATAAATCTGTAGTGTAACATTGAGCTTCCAAGATGGTGCAATGGTAAAAAACCCATCTGCCAGTGTATGAGATGCAAGACATGCAGATTAGTTCCTTGTGTTTGGAAGGTCACCTGGAGTAGGAAATGACAACCTGCTCCAGTACCCTTACCTAGAAAATTCCACGGACAGAGCGGCCTGGTGAGTTACAGTCCATAGGATCCCAGAGTCAGACATGACAAAGTGACTGAGCCCACACACATAGTTTACATTCAGTTTTTCCCTTTGTGTCGCACATTCCATGAATTTTCACAAATGTATAATGCCATGTACGCATCAGTATAGTATCATGCAGAATACTTTCATCGCTCTAAAAGTATCCTCTGCTCAATCATTTTATCCCATGCTCTCCTCAAACCTCAGTCAACAACTAATCTTTTTATTGTCTCTGTAGGCTTCCCTGGTGTCTCAGACAGTAAGGAATCTGCCTGCAGTGCAGGAGACTTGGGTTCCTTCCATACCTGAATTAGGAAGAACCTCTGGAGGAGGACATGGCAACCCATTTCAGTATTCTTGCCTGGAGAGTCACCATGGACAGAGGAGCCTGGCAGTCTACAAGCCATGAGGTTATAAGGTCATAAGGAGTCAGACATGACCAGATGGCTAAACCCAGCAGAACATAGTCTTGCCTTTTCCAAAGTGATTTGATTTTTACCAAAGTGTGTGATAGAGTTGCTTGAATGACACAATTTTTCTTTGGTTTATTTCAAATACCAGTTTTTTTTTAATTACAGTTAAAATCTGCTCATTTAAAATCGAGTTTTAAGTGCTCCATTCCTGATTGGAATGTTCAAAAGGGATCTGTTTATTGCTGCTGTCCACCAGAAGTTACCCAGTAATTACCTGCATCTTATATCATCAGTTAAAACTTAATACTTTCACAACAAAGTGGTTCAGTCTATCACTATTAATAGAATGCTACATGTATGCTGATCTTAGGGATTTAATTTTTCACTGATGAAATTAAGAAACATCTTAAAGAATTGAACATAATCCCTGGGCTGGGAAGATCCCCTGGTGAAGAGAATGACAATTCCTTCTCAATCCTATCCATATTGGAAAAGCTGAGAAAGTATGCTCAAGTTATGGCCAAATGACTATTTGATGACCTCTATATGGGCATGAACCTGGACAGTCATTTCAATAGAAGTCAGGCCACTGATCTTCAAGACAAGGGGGAATGACTCCCCCAAGGTGATTCAGAGATAATCAGGGTTGCTTCAAGCCAAAGAAGATTATTCTTGAATCTTAAGTTTTAATGTTGATTGCTCTAGGTTTTAGGCCCACAAGGGACTCATTACCCCTTTATTATTCTTTTCTGGAAAAAAAATGCTTGTTTTTTATTTTATTAGAATAAAGTTGATTTACAAGGTTATATTAGTTTCAGCTGTACAACAAAGTGATTCAGCTATATATATATATATATATATATATGAATTCTTTTTCAGATTTTTCCCATATAAGTTATAAGAGTAGTGAGTAGAATTCCCAGTGATATAGAGTAGGTCCTTGTTGGTTGTCTATTTTATAAATAACAGTGTATGTATGTTAATCCCAAGCTATTTTCCTATTTCTGTGTTTTGAATTAGAAGTGTCTGTTCTATTCCTCTCTGACCATTTTATTTTGGAAGCATGTGACTTGTTGATTTTTATAAACTCACAGCTGGAAAGGAATTTTGCCTCCGGATGAATCCTCTTTGGTATTATGTTACAGCAGCCCAAATGGACTAAGACAGTGATGATGCCAAAACCTTTTAGTTCTGACTTCCCACTACAGCTATTCTCAAAAATTCTACTGTCACTCTGCTCATTCAAGTCACCATCGTCTCACATTTATTTTACAGATATTGTTTTAAAATTGGCCTCTTTGTGAAACTATTGCCCCACTTCAGCTTTGTCCATATGTGGTAGCATCCTTAAAAGTATAAATTAGTGACATTTCCTATCCCTTAAAACCTTTCAATGGCTTCCCATTGCAATTAGGATAAACCTGTTCATAATTCTGAACTGACTTCCACCTAATACAGCAGCCTTACCTGGCATCATTTTTGTCTTCAACCACATGACTCTTCTTTCACTGGATCACACTGTTTCACTCTTTCTCATTCAAGATCTTTATGTGCCACTATGTAAATATACAAAACTTTCCAGGTCACGCTAGTGGTAAAGAATCTGTCTGCCAATGCAGGAGATGTAAGAGACCTGGGTTCCATCCCTGGATCAGGAAGATCCCCTGGAGGAGGACATAGCAACCCACTCCAGTACTGCTGCGTGGAGAAACCCATGGATGGAAGACGCTGGTGGGCTACAGTCCATGGCATCACAAAGAGTTGGACACTACTGAGCAACTTAGCACACACATACTTAAGTGTACAAAGCTCTTCCCTTTCTCTTTCCTGACTACCCCCCTCCCCGCCACATTTACATAAAACTATAGATTTTTCAAATACTAATTCAGTAGTTGATGCTTTTGAACTGTGGTGTTGGAGAAGACTTTTGAGAGTCCCTTAGACTGCAAGGAGATCCAACCAGTCCATTCTGAAGGAGATCAACCCTGGGATTTCTTTGGAAGGAATGATTCTAAAGCTGAAACTCCAGTACTTTGGCCACCTCATGTGAAGAGTTGACTCATTGGAGAAGACTTTGATGCTGAGAGGAATTGGGGGCAGGAGGAGAAGGGGACGACAGAGGATGAGATGGCTGGATGGCATCACCGACTCAATGGACGCGAGTCTGAGTGAACTCCTGGGAGTTGGTGATGGACAGGGAGGCCTGGTGTGCTGCGATTCATGGGGTCGCAAAGAGTCGGACACGACTGAGTGACTGAACTGAACTAAACTGAATTCAATAGTTGTTTCCAGGGAAAAAGAACATAATCAATGATATTCTCTTGTTACATAAAGTTATCGGTAGAGTTACTTTAAAATGTTGTATTGGTTTCTACTGACCAAAAAGTGAATCAGCTATATGTATACATATATGCCCTGTTTTTTGGATTTCCCTTCATATTGGGGTCACCACAGAGCACTGAATAGAGTTCCCTGTGCTCTATAGTATGTTTTCATTAGTTATCTGTTTTATTATACATAGTGGTGCATATATGTCAATCCTAATCTCCCATTTCATTTTTGTAATTATGAATTTATTTGTAATAATTTGATTAGTTTTTTCTATATTGAAGCATAAATTTCATGCAGACTGGAATTATATTTGTTTGTGAGGTTTGAATTTGAGTTCAAAACCAAATTTAGTAGGAACAAAATAATGCCATTTTTAGTGACATGAAAGGATTTAGAGATTACCATACAGAGGGAATAAGTCAGAAAGATAAAGAGAACTATCATACAATATTGTATGGATTCTATACATGGATTCTAGAAAAGTGGTTCAGATGAACTTATTTGCCAAGCAGAAATAGAGTCACAGGTTAGAAAACAAACTTTTGTTTACCAAGGAGGGAAGCGGAGGAGGGATAAATTGGGAGAGATAAGTTGGGAGATTGGGACTGACATATATACACTACTACTAAATTGTTGTTCAGTTGTTGTCAGTCTGACTCTTTGCAACCCCATGGACTGCAGCACACCAGCCACTCCTGTCCTTCACTATCAATCAGAGTTTGCTCAAATTCACGTCCATTGAGTTGGTGATGCTATATAACCATCTCATCTTCTGCCACCCCCTTCTCCTTTTGCCATCAATCTTTCCCAGCATCAGGGTCTCTTCCAATGAGTTGACTCTTTGCATGAGATGGCCAAAGTATTGGAACTTCAGTTTCAGTATCAGTCCTTTCAATGAATAATCAGGATTAATTTCCTTTAGGATTGACTTGTTTGATCTCTATGTAGCCCAAAGGACTCTCAATTCTTCTCCAACACCACAGTTCAAAATAATCAATTCTTTGGTGCTCAGCCTTCTTTATTGTTCCACTACATGACTCCTTAAAAAACCATAGCTTTGACTAGACAGACCTTTGTTGGCAAAGTGAGACCTCTGCTATTTAATATGCTATGTTTGTCATAACTTTCCTCCAGTGTGCAAACATCTTTTAATTTCATGAGTGCAGTCACCATCCATAGTGATTTTGGAGCCAAATAAAATAAAATATGTCACTGGTTCCACTTTTTCCCTTATATCATGTAAAATAGATAACTAAAGAGGACCTACTGTTTAGCACACGCAACTCTACTTAGTTCTCTGTGGTGACCTAAATGGAAAGGAAATCTAAGAAAGTGTAGATATATATATATATATTTATATAAGTGAAGTTGCTCAGTCATGTCCGACTCTTTGCGACCCCGTGGACTGTAGCCCACCAGGCTCCTCCATCCATGGGATTCTCCAGGCAAGAATACTGTTGTGGGGTGCCACTTCCTTCTCCAGGGGATCTTCCAGACCCAGGGATTGAACCCAGGTCTCCTGCATTGCAGGCAGATGCTTTAACCTCTGAGCCACCAGGGAAACCATATATTTATATAGCTGATCCATTTTGCTGTACAGCAGAAATTAACATACCATTGTAAAGCAAGTATACTCCAAGAAAAAATAAATAAACTTAGCAGACTGATTACAATAAAGCAGGCAATATACATTTATTGGATAAATATTGGAATGCATGATTGAATAGATCTCCAAGGTTCTGGAATAGGTATTGTAGGGAAAGAGCAAATTAGCAAGATAGCATGGTCAGGCTCTTTTGTTCCACTCACTCTCGCTTTTGCCCCACGTTTTGTAAATAATGATTATGTAACAGCTGAGACCACTTACAGCCCTGCACATGCACGTCATGAGGTACTCACTCGATCGAGGGTTGTGTGCGGT
This sequence comes from Raphicerus campestris, assembly GCA_006410735.1. NCBI lineage: Eukaryota > Metazoa > Chordata > Mammalia > Artiodactyla > Bovidae > Raphicerus > Raphicerus campestris. Next base: position 1,922,508 of record SJYW01026808.1, read on the forward strand.
TATGTTATGCTATGCGATGCGATGCGATGCGATGCTATGCTACGCTACGCTACGTTACATTACTTTATGTTATGTCGTGTCTGCTGTTGTGGCTGCTTTGGCAGCGAGAAGAGAATAAACGTGTCTGCAGTTCCTACAGTTTCTTGCATCTTCTTCCAGCTTCCCTGATTGTGCTTTGCTTCTTAGGTTCAGCAAACAGTGCTAACAGTGAGATACAGCAAGACAACTGGCATCATGAACAGAGTCAGTGACACAGGTATATCCTTTATCAACTAATTTATTATTTCAGTTTTCTGCTAGTTTTAGAAATCAAGAGTGCTTATCGTGAGTATTATTAAAGAGTAGGGAGTGGATGGTAAGTAACAAAACTTTTTTTTTTCTGGTAAGTGAATACTAATGAATGCTGCTGCTAAGTCGCTTCAGTCATGTACGACTCTGTGTGACCCCATAGACAGAAGCCCACCAGGCTCCCCCGTCCCTGGGTTTCTCCAGGCAGGAACACTGGACTGGGTTGCCGTTCCCTTCTCCAGTGCATGAAAGTGAAAAGTGAAAGTGAAGTCACTCAGTCGTGTCCAACTCTTCGCCACCCCATGGACAGCAGCCTACCAGGCTCCTCTGCCCATGGGATTTTCCAGGCAAGAGTATTGGAGTGGATTGCCATTAAGAGTATTGGAGTGGATTTTCAACTCCCATCTTAAAAATGCAGTTTCTCTTCATTGGTTTCCATGAATCCCCACTCCCACCTTTAATTTCAGAGACTTCAGCATTTCTCTAGTTTCTAAATGCCTTGGTGGTACAATTAAGAATATACTTTAAGTATTCAGTTCAGTCAGTTCAGTCGATCAGTTGTGTCCGACTCTTTGCAACCCCATGAATCGCAGCACATCAGGCCTCCCTATCCATCACCATCTCCCTGCGTTCACTCAAACTCAAGTCCATCGAGTCAGTGATGCCATCCAGCTGTCTCATCCTCGGTTGTCCCCTTCTCCTCCTGCCCCCAATCCCTCCCAGCATCAGGGTCTTTTCCAAGGAGTCAACTCTTCTCATGAGGTGGCCAAAGTACTGGAGTTTCAGCTCTTTCCAAAGAACACCCCGGATTGATCTCCTTTAGAATGGACTGGTTGCTCCTTGCAGTCCAAGGGACTCTCAAGAGTCTTCTCCAACACCAAAGTTCAAAAGCATCAATTGGCGCTCAGCTTTCTTCACAGTCCAACTCTCACATCCATATATGACCACAAGAAAAACCATAGCCTTGACTAGACTGACCTTAGTTGGCAAAGTAATGTCTCTGCTTTTGAATATGCTATCTAGGTTGGTCATAACTTTTCTTCCAAGGAGTAAGCGTCTTCTAATTTTATGGCTGCAATCACCATCTGCAGTGATTTTGGAGCCCCCAAAAGTAAAGTGTGACACTGTTTCCAGTGTTTCCCCATCTATTTCCCATGAAGTGATGGGACCAGATGCCATGATCTTCGTTTTCTGAATGTTGAGCTTTAAGCCAACTTTTTCACTCTCCTCTTTCATCAAGAAGCTTTTTAGCTCCTCTTCACTTTCTTCCATAAGGGTGGTGTCAGCTGCATATCTGAGGTTATTGATATTTCTCCCCGCAATCTTGATTCCAGCTTGTGTTTCTTCCAATCCAGCGTTTCTCATGATGTATTCTGCATATAAGTTAAATAAGCAGGGTGACAATATGCAGCCTTGACATACTCCTTTTCCTATTTGGAACCAGTCTGTTTTCCCATGTCCAGTTCTAACTGTTGCTTCCTGACCTGCATATAGGTTTCTCAAGAGTTACAGTGTCCAAACAGAGTCTTCCAAAACATTGGTGGAAATATGCACCCATTTTAAACCAGATTTATAAACGCATTCTTCGGCGTCATGGTTGTCTTAATGGGCACCTCGCCCACCCTCCCTACAGTTTAGTTCGTTCATCTCTGTTTCTAACTCCTGCCTCCTCTGAGCTCTTTTCCCCTCCTACAGATCAATACTTCTTGTCTTCCTTTAATGAACACTTCATATTGATGTCTCTTAGGTGCTGTGTTACTTTATGACAAGTTTCTTGGTTACAACTGACTCTTAGTAAGTCAGTGGGGCACCCTGCCATTCCCTACACAAAGCAGCCTGCAAAAAATGGTCGTCACAAATTAATGTCTAATTTTTTTTTGTAAAGGAATGACTTGATTTTTAATTCCTTAACTTTATCTTTTCATTACATTCCTGCAAAAACTTGAAAAGAATTTTAAGAATGGTATGAGAAAACAGCCTGCAGAAGCTGAGTTTTTAAAGGCTTCTGAAACACTTTTCTTAAAATAACTGAAATTTACAATAGCCATGTTGGTTATTTTTATTTTCTTTATGTCTTGTTACCATAGTAGCAAGTCATTGAATACTTTTTGTCCCCAGGAAGATAAGCCAGAGGTACCAGTTTACCTGAAAAACAATTACTGTTTTCAAAGGCATGCTCCCATCTGAGCTGGCCAGTGTTGGTGGCAAGGGAGACATGAAGAACATGAGTAGAAACAGAGTAAACCTATGGATGGTATTCTTTTAAAAATTTATTTAATTGAAATATAGTTGATTCATAATGCTATATTTTTGTCTGGTGTGTAACAATGTGATTCTATTATATCCTTTCTCAGATTCTTTTCCATTATAGGTCATTATAGGATATTCAATATAGTTCCTTTTGCTATAGAGTAGATCATTGTTGGTTATCTATTTCATATATAGTAGTGTGTATCTGTTAATCACAAACTAATTTATCCCTGATCCTCAATTTCCCTTTGTTAACCATTAGTTTGTTCTCTATGTCTGTGAGTATGTTTGTTTTGTAAATAAGTTCTTTTGTATCATATTTTAGATTCTACATGTAAATTATATCATATATTTGTCTTTCTCTGACTTCAGTTACTCTGATAATCTCTGGGTCCATAAAGTTGCTGCAATTGACATTATTTCTTTCTCTTTTATGAGTGAGTAGTATTCTATCATATATATATATATATACATATATATATATATATGTATGTATGTATATATATACCATGTCTTCTTTATCCATTCCTCTATTGATGAACATTTCGGTTGCTTCCATGTTCTGGCTATTGTAAAAAGTACTCTTATGATTATACATAACATTATATACCATTGCAATGTGTGTAACTTTGCAAATTAGAATTTTCTCCAGATAAATGTCCTGAGGTGGGATTTCTGGATTACATGTTAACTCTATTTTTAGTTTTTTAAGGAATATTCATACTGTTTTACATAGTAGCTGCGCTACTATGTTACATTCCCATCAACATTGTAGGAGGGTTCCCTTTTCTCCACACCATTTTAGCATTTTATATTTATAGACTTTTAAATGATATGGCCACTCTGATAACTGTTGGATCATCAAAAAAGCACGAAAGTTTCAGAAAAAACGTCTATTTCTGTTTTATTAACTATGCCAAAGCCTTTGACTGTGTGGATCACAACAAACTGTTGAAAATTCTGAAAGAAATGGGAATACCAGACCACCTGACCTGCCTCTTGAGAAATCTGTATGCAGGTCAGGAAGCAACAGTTAAAACTGGACATGGAACAACAGACTGGTTCTAAATAGGGAAAGGAGTACGTCAAAGCTATATATATTGTCACCCTGCTTATTTAACTTATATGCAGAGTACATCATGAGAAACACTGGGCTGGATGAAGCACAAGGTGGAATCAAGATTGCTGGGAGAAATATCAATAACCTCAGATATGCAGATGACACCACCCTTATGGCAGAAAGCAATGAAGGACTAAGGAGCCTCCTGATGAAAGTAAAAGAGGAGAGTGAAAAAGTTGGCTTAAAACTCAACATTCAGAAAACTAAGGCTCTGGCATCTAGTCCCATCACCTCATGGGAAATATATGGGGAAACAGTGGAAATAGTAACAGACTTTATTTTGGGGGGGGAGGGGCTCCAAAATTACTGCAGATGGTGACTGTAGCCATTAAATGAAAAGACGCTTGCTCCTTGGAAGAAAAGTTATGACCAACCTAGACAGCATATTCAAAAGGNGTCCCCTTCTCCTCCTGCCCCCAATCCCTCCCAGCATCAGGGTCTTTTCCAAGGAGTCAACTCTTCTCATGAGGTGGCCAAAGTACTGGAGTTTCAGCTCTTTCCAAAGAACACCCCGGATTGATCTCCTTTAGAATGGACTGGTTGCTCCTTGCAGTCCAAGGGACTCTCAAGAGTCTTCTCCAACACCAAAGTTCAAAAGCATCAATTGGCGCTCAGCTTTCTTCACAGTCCAACTCTCACATCCATACATGACCACAAGAAAAACCATAGCCTTGACTAGACTGACCTTAGTTGGCAAAGTAATGTCTCTGCTTTTGAATATGCTATCTAGGTTGGTCATAACTTTTCTTCCAAGGAGTAAGCGTCTTCTAATTTTATGGCTGCAATCACCATCTGCAGTGATTTTGGAGCCCCCAAAAGTAAAGTGTGACACTGTTTCCAGTGTTTCCCCATCTATTTCCCATGAAGTGATGGGACCAGATGCCATGATCTTCGTTTTCTGAATGTTGAGCTTTAAGCCAACTTTTTCACTCTCCTCTTTCATCAAGAAGCTTTTTAGCTCCTCTTCACTTTCTTCCATAAGGGTGGTGTCAGCTGCATATCTGAGGTTATTGATATTTCTCCCCGCAATCTTGATTCCAGCTTGTGTTTCTTCCAATCCAGCGTTTCTCATGATGTATTCTGCATATAAGTTAAATAAGCAGGGTGACAATATGCAGCCTTGACATACTCCTTTTCCTATTTGGAACCAGTCTGTTTTCCCATGTCCAGTTCTAACTGTTGCTTCCTGACCTGCATATAGGTTTCTCAAGAGTTACAGTGTCCAAACAGAGTCTTCCAAAACATTGGTGGAAATATGCACCCATTTTAAACCAGATTTATAAACGCATTCTTCGGCGTCATGGTTGTCTTAATGGGCACCTCGCCCACCCTCCCTACAGTTTAGTTCGTTCATCTCTGTTTCTAACTCCTGCCTCCTCTGAGCTCTTTTCCCCTCCTACAGATCAATACTTCTTGTCTTCCTTTAATGAACACTTCATATTGATGTCTCTTAGGTGCTGTGTTACTTTATGACAAGTTTCTTGGTTACAACTGACTCTTAGTAAGTCAGTGGGGCACCCTGCCATTCCCTACACAAAGCAGCCTGCAAAAAATGGTCGTCACAAATTAATGTCTAATTTTTTTTTGTAAAGGAATGACTTGATTTTTAATTCCTTAACTTTATCTTTTCATTACATTCCTGCAAAAACTTGAAAAGAATTTTAAGAATGGTATGAGAAAACAGCCTGCAGAAGCTGAGTTTTTAAAGGCTTCTGAAACACTTTTCTTAAAATAACTGAAATTTACAATAGCCATGTTGGTTATTTTTATTTTCTTTATGTCTTGTTACCATAGTAGCAAGTCATTGAATACTTTTTGTCCCCAGGAAGATAAGCCAGAGGTACCAGTTTACCTGAAAAACAATTACTGTTTTCAAAGGCATGCTCCCATCTGAGCTGGCCAGTGTTGGTGGCAAGGGAGACATGAAGAACATGAGTAGAAACAGAGTAAACCTATGGATGGTATTCTTTTAAAAATTTATTTAATTGAAATATAGTTGATTCATAATGCTATATTTTTGTCTGGTGTGTAACAATGTGATTCTATTATATCCTTTCTCAGATTCTTTTCCATTATAGGTCATTATAGGATATTCAATATAGTTCCTTTTGCTATAGAGTAGATCATTGTTGGTTATCTATTTCATATATAGTAGTGTGTATCTGTTAATCACAAACTAATTTATCCCTGATCCTCAATTTCCCTTTGTTAACCATTAGTTTGTTCTCTATGTCTGTGAGTATGTTTGTTTTGTAAATAAGTTCTTTTGTATCATATTTTAGATTCTACATGTAAATTATATCATATATTTGTCTTTCTCTGACTTCAGTTACTCTGATAATCTCTGGGTCCATAAAGTTGCTGCAATTGACATTATTTCTTTCTCTTTTATGAGTGAGTAGTATTCTATCATATATATATATATATACATATATATATATATATGTATGTATGTATATATATACCATGTCTTCTTTATCCATTCCTCTATTGATGAACATTTCGGTTGCTTCCATGTTCTGGCTATTGTAAAAAGTACTCTTATGATTATACATAACATTATATACCATTGCAATGTGTGTAACTTTGCAAATTAGAATTTTCTCCAGATAAATGTCCTGAGGTGGGATTTCTGGATTACATGTTAACTCTATTTTTAGTTTTTTAAGGAATATTCATACTGTTTTACATAGTAGCTGCGCTACTATGTTACATTCCCATCAACATTGTAGGAGGGTTCCCTTTTCTCCACACCATTTTAGCATTTTATATTTATAGACTTTTAAATGATATGGCCACTCTGATAACTGTTGGATCATCAAAAAAGCACGAAAGTTTCAGAAAAAACGTCTATTTCTGTTTTATTAACTATGCCAAAGCCTTTGACTGTGTGGATCACAACAAACTGTTGAAAATTCTGAAAGAAATGGGAATACCAGACCACCTGACCTGCCTCTTGAGAAATCTGTATGCAGGTCAGGAAGCAACAGTTAAAACTGGACATGGAACAACAGACTGGTTCTAAATAGGGAAAGGAGTACGTCAAAGCTATATATATTGTCACCCTGCTTATTTAACTTATATGCAGAGTACATCATGAGAAACACTGGGCTGGATGAAGCACAAGGTGGAATCAAGATTGCTGGGAGAAATATCAATAACCTCAGATATGCAGATGACACCACCCTTATGGCAGAAAGCAATGAAGGACTAAGGAGCCTCCTGATGAAAGTAAAAGAGGAGAGTGAAAAAGTTGGCTTAAAACTCAACATTCAGAAAACTAAGGCTCTGGCATCTAGTCCCATCACCTCATGGGAAATATATGGGGAAACAGTGGAAATAGTAACAGACTTTATTTTGGGGGGGGAGGGGCTCCAAAATCACTGCAGATGGTGACTGTAGCCATTAAATGAAAAGACGCTTGCTCCTTGGAAGAAAAGTTATGACCAACCTAGACAGCATATTCAAAAGGAGAGACATTGCTTTGCCAACAAAGGTCTGTGCTCAACTCAATGCTATGGTTTTTCTGATAGTCGTATATGGATGTAAGAGTTGGGCAATAAAGAAAGCTGAGCCCCAAAGAATTGATACTTTTGAACTATGGTATTGGAAAAAACTCTAGAGAATTCCTGGGACTGGAAGGAGACCCAACCAGTCTATCCTAAAGGAAATCAGTTCTGAATCTTCATTGGAAGGACTGATGCTGAAGTTGAAACTCCAATACTTTGGCCACCTGATGTGAAGAACTGACTCATTTGAAATGATTCTGATGCTGGGATAGATTGAAGGTTGGAGAAGAAGGGGAAGATAGAGCATGAGATGGTTAGATGGCATCACTATCTCAATGAACACGAGTTTGAGTAAACTACAGGAATTGGTGATGGATAGGGAGGCCTGGCGTGCTGCAGTCTATGGGGTTGCAAAGAGTTGGGCATGACTGAGCAACTGAACTGAACTCTGACTTGTATGAGGTGATACCTCATTGTACTTTTGCTTTATAATTCTCTAATAATTAGTGATGTTGGGCATCTAGTCATGTGCTTATTGGCCATCATGGATGGTGTTCTTGATTCTTCATAGTGAATGGAGTTTTATGTATTCTTGTGGCTTTTCTTTCAGCTATTACATTGTGTGTGGTGATTAACAAAGTAAGACATTCCAGTTCGATTTCATCTTCTGCTTCTATTACCTAGTTCAGCTCTCTTTGCCTTGTGTACCTCTAAACATTGGTCATGATCCCAAGCATACTTTTTTCCCTTAATGATTTCTTAAACTGACTGTTGACACAATTATCAGTTATACATTTTTTAAAAAAACTAGTTTCTTAGAGGTAGATCATTTTTTGTTGTTATTTATTTTTTTTCCAATATAATTATTTATTTTTTGATAAATGAACACCAGGTAACCCCAGTCTGGGATACTACCAAATGATGAGACACTCAGAACAGGGAGAAGGTTCACCTCTTTGGATTGGCAGCAAAAATAAGAATCAACTCCAGGATTCCAACTAAATTTTGATCAGTATCAGAGAGACACAAGTCTAAACATCCTCACTGACTCGTTATTTTTTCCAGCAAATCCTTTGTATCTCCTTTAAAAAAATATCCATCATCCTACTATTTCTCCCAGCCCCCTATAATTTTTCTTGAAAGAAAAGCTATGACAACACAGTACTTAAAAGCAGATACATCACTTTATCAACAAAGATCCCTCTAGTCAAACTTAAGGTTTTTGCNATGATGAGACACTCAGAACAGGGAGAAGGTTCACCTCTTTGGATTGGCAGCAAAAATAAGAATCAACTCCAGGATTCCAATTAAATTTTGATCAGTATCAGAGAGACACAAGTCTAAACATCATCACTGACTCGTTATTTTTTCCAGCAAATCCTTTGTATCTCCTTTAAAAAAATATCCAGCATCCTACTATTTCTCCCAGCCCCCTATAATTTTTCTTGAAAGAAAAGCTATGGCAACACAGTACTTAAAAGCAGATACATCACTTTATCAACAAAGATCCCTCTAGTCAAACTTAAGGTTTTTCCAGTAGTCATGTATGGATGTGAGAGTTGGACCCTAAAGAAAGCTGAGCACCTAAAAATTGATGCTTTTTTAACTGTGATGTTGGAGAAGACTCTTGAGAGTCCTTTGGACTGCAAGATCAAACTAGTCAATCCTGAATGAAATCAGTTCTGAATATTCAGTGGAAGTACTGATGCTGAAGTTGAAGCTCCAATACTTTGGCAACCTAATGTGAAGAATTGACTCAATGGTCTTTTCAGACCTTGATGCTGGGAAAAATTGAAGGTGGGAGGAGAAGGGGGCGACAGATGATGAGATGGTTGGATGGCATCAGTGACTCAATGGACATGAGTTTGAGCAGGATCTGGGAGATGGTGAAGGACAGGGAAGCCTGGTGTGTTGCAGTCCATGGGGTCTCAAAGAGTCAGATATGACTGAGCGACTGGACAACCCTATAGCACCTCCAACAGCACTTCTCTAGAAGAGTGTATGATATTCTCAATCTGATTCCATCCTTACCCTTGAATAGACTAACTTCTAAATTGCATCCATCTGATCCTTTAAAACTGAGGTTAGATCACATCACATTTCCTCAGAACAAACTACTGACACCCCATTCACCTCTGAGTAAGAGTCAACATCTGTTAAGTACCAATGAACACATGGTCTAAACTGTTCATCTTATTCTGCATGTGTTACTCAACTACCACAGATTGGGTAGCTTATAAACAACAGAGATTTGTTTCTCATTGCTCTAGAGGCTGGAAATCTGAGATCAAGGTGCCCACATGGTGAATTGAGTTTCGGTTTCCTGCTTGTAGAGTTCTCACTGTGTCCTCAAGTGGCAGAAGGAGTCGAAGGTCCTGGTAGTCTCTTTTGTAAACACCCTAATCTCACAATGGCTCCATCTTCATGACCAAATCACCTCCCACAGACCCCATCTCCCAACACCACCATGTTGGGCACTATGTTTCACTGTGTGAATGCTGGGGAGACATAAACCCTGATCTTACCTTTCTATGATGTCTCATCTCATGACTTCCTTGATCATTGTATCCAGATACACCCACCTCCTTGCTCTTACTAAATATAACCAACATCGTTTCATGTCACATGTTCTGTTTCTCCTGGCTGAAATATCTTTTCATTAGCTAATCAGAGGGCTCAGGCCCTGCTTTATGACAAGCCTTTATCCACAGGGCAGCTTATCCCTCAGCTTTTCTTTCCTTGAAGAATCTGTTCTATATTGTACCTATTCACAGCTCCATTTTGATGTTTTCCATCCTCTTTACTTGTTTTTTTTTTTTTTTTTTTTTTGACTGACCTCTCCAGGCTTCCTGGGTAGCTCAGTTGGTAAAGTATCTGCCTGCAGTGTGGGAGATCTGGGTTCAATTCATGGGTTGGGAAGTTCCCCTGGAGAAAGAAATGGAAATCCACTCCAGTATTCTTTCCTGAATCCCATGGACAGAGAAGTGGGGCAGGCTACAGTTCGTGGCATCACAAGAGTTGGATACAACTTAGTGCCATCTTTCCTGTCCAGTTGGAATGTCTGCTCCCTGAAGTCAGAGTAGGAATACACATGCAAACGTACAGAACGGACTTGTGGACACAGAGGAAGAAGGAGAGGATGGGACAAATTGAGAGAGTAACATTGACATATACACATTACCATCTGTAAAACAGATAGCTAGTGGGAGGCTGCTATTTAGCATGGGGAGCTCATCCCAGTGCTCTGTGATGACCTACATGGGTGGGAAGAAGGTTCAAGAAGAAGGGCATATATGTGTATATTTAATTGATTCACTTTGTTCTACTGTAGGAGCCAAAATAACATTTTAAAGCAATTATATTCCTATAAAAAAGAGCTTCTGTCTTTTTTTCCCCCACTTTATATATATGTCCCATACTCAGAACAGTGCCTGGCACATGATATTTAATCAGTTTTTTTTCAAATGAATTATATGCTTTGATTAACAGTATTTTTTTAAAAGAAAAATTCACTTTCTACATCATAGAACCAAATCCTAGCTCTACCATCTGCTGGGCAAGGAATGCATGAAGCTCTTGAGAGGGGTAGTGTCTGTATGTTGAAGATGCTAAGTATGAGGTCATAAATTCTGGGTTGAAATTTAGGAAAATGTAACAGTAAGGATTAAAAAGTACTGGATTCTCCTGCTGAAGTCAGCCCTTGGAACATAACTGACTTCGATTAATTCCCCAGTCACATCATTTTTGGTCAGTCCTAGTAGCTTCCTTGGTTACTGCATATTTTTTCTGTAATGAAAATCTCTTTTCATTAACCTACTATGAAATAGTATCCTGTTTCACAGCTGTTTTACTAAATGTTGAAATCAAGTTGAGTATATAATTTCCACAGAGGGTGGGTAGAGGAGAAGGAAAGATATACTTTCAATAAAAATGCCAAGTAATATCTTCCTTAATTTTACACTGACCTCCAATTTTAAAAAAGCGTTAAACTTCTGGTCATATACTTAGAGCTTATTTCCCATTTCATTTAATCTGATGATGTCACCAAGGAAACTGGCTTACTTGGAGTGCTAGGAATGGCTGTTGTAAAATATTTCATACCATGACAATCTTCAGGGAGCTTTATAACGATTTAATGAGAGAGAGAAAGGGAGAGTGAGAGGGAATTTAAATCAGCTAGAAAATTAGATAATAGAGCCTGTGCTCCTATACAGTTCTGCCAACAAGCTATGTTGATGTTGACTTTGGGAAACTACTGTTATCTTCCGGGACCTCACTTCTCTTTTGAATAAGGGAATAACATCTACCTTCCAGGGTTGTCAAGGATTAGCACAAATAAGAAATACACATATAACTATAAATGTAAAACTCTTTGACATACAGTTTTGCTAAAATGCCTTATTTCTTTCTTATAGAATTCTGACTTGTCCTCATTCATTTATTCAAGTATGTATTGAGTATTTCAACTACATTCTGTGCTAAGCATTCAAGATGCCAAGATAACTCAGACATAGTCCTGGATCTGTGTTTTATCCCTGGATTGTTCAGATTTAATTTTATTCTTCCTGCATTGACTGAAATCTGCTACCTTCCTCCACATACCTTTTTTTTATTAGTGAATTAAAACTCCTTTTCTGTGTGTGAAATATAATGAGATCATCAGATTGTATTCATGTATTCAGATTCAACACATGAGTTACTTTTGGAAAACAACTAATTTTGTAAAATACCTAATTATTTAAAAAAATACTTTTTTTTGGGGGTGGGGGGTACACACAAAAGTGTTTTTGTTTCCTTCCCAGCTAAATTGAAATACATCTTATAATTTAGTTTCCTCTTCTACTGCTCATAAATGATTATACACATCCTGGAGATTTTTTTTTTTCTCCCTGACAATTCATTACATTAAATGNGGGGGGGGGGGTACACACAAAAGTGTTTTTGTTTCCTTCCCAGCTAAATTGAAATACATCTTATAATTTAGTTTCCTCTTCTACTGCTCATAAATAATTATACACATCCTGGAGATTTTTTTTTTTCTCCCTGACAATTCATTACATTAAATGGCACATGCAATATCCCATCTGTCTTCCTAAAGGCACATCAATATTGGCCTCCTTTGATTGAACTATCTAGACCAGCAATTCATTAACCTGTGACACATTAGTCCTCTTGTTTCATTATTGCTCCCTTAATGCTTCTCTGGTATTCAGAGATAACAGGGAGTTTCTTGTTTTCTACTTAAATATTTAGCTTTCTGAAATGCAATTATTTTCCATTTTAAGTGCTAGACCATAGCCTCTAGACACAAGGCTATAAGTAAGAAAATATGCCAGGCATTATATAATATTGAATAGACATGAACATTTTCACAGACTTTTCCTTTGGATTTTACTGTATTTTCCTCTCTTTCTCTACATTTAATTTTTTTTTTTTGCTCCAGCTCTCATATTTAATCAGGTTGTGCATTAAAATAGAAACATAGTGATTTCTTTCATCTTCTTAGTAATCAGTTGCCTTTGTTTTTAGTGGTTGAAAGTGACAGTGGAATTAATCATTAGATGTCACCTGTCCTGGAGGTAAATGTGTAAGTTGTAACATCACCTGATATTCCTAGATGCCACTGGGTACTATCTATCATTTTCTATTTATTATGTATGTCTTTTCTCTTAATCTCTGCTATGTCAGAATTATTTTTTATTGTAAATATGAGCTGAGAATCATACCATTGCTTCTTGACAGTTGATATTCTAATGGGCAGGAGGAAAAATAATCAAACAGATATTATGTCAAGCGATAAATTTAATTTCTTCATACAAGCTATGGAAACATCCCCAAATGAACGTAACATGTTGAGTTTGAACTATCCATGGGATATCCAAGATAGGACTGAAATATACAAATGGAGTTTAGGAGAGTGATTTATTTATTTATTTTTAAAAAATACTTTATTCTACTTTACAATACTGTATTGGTTTTGCCATACATTGTCATGAATCAGCCACAGGTGTACACGATCTCCCAATGCTGAATCCCCCTCCCACCTCCCACCCCACACCATCTCCCTGGATCATCCTGTACACTAGCCCTAAGCATCCTGTATCCTGTATTGAACATAGACTGACGCTTCGTTTCTTATATGATAGTATACATGTTTCAGTGCCATTCTCCCAAGTCATCCCACCCTCTCCCTCTCCCTCAGAGGCCAAAAGTCCATTCTATACCTCTGTGTCTCTTTTGTTGTCTCACCTACTGGGTCATCATTAGAATAAAGATGTCAATTTGAATTCAGTAGTTTCTTGGTTGTATGTGAAGGTATGTGGCTGGTTTGTGATTCAAGGAATATATGTCTAGAAAGATGAAATAAGGGTATAAGATAGATTATGGCAAGGGGAAAAAAAGCACATTTAAGGGAATATGTATAAATACAAATTTATTAAACCCCTTGAGGAAGAGTAATCAGAGAGAGACAAATAATGTCTTAAAAGCAAAGCCAGAGAGAGTTTCAGAAAGCAACTGGTCAATGATCTTAAATATTTTATATAAGTATTGAGTTACAAATCAAAGGAGTTCTGCTTAATTGACTGAAATGATTATCTATTTGCCTTTAGAAAGGCAAGTATGATATCAAGAAATATGAAACCTTCATGTAATTTGCTTTTTCCTTTTATTCAGAAGGAAAGGAAGATGTCTTCTGCAACTTTATTATCTGTGGAGCAAAATTCATTTATATTCTGATGCACTATCTAGTCTTGATCGAGAGTGAAATAAAGATACTTATTAAGAAAAAATTTGGCAATTTATTGCAAATAGGAATAACATAGAATTGAATCTCAATTGGTAATTCCTTTGAAAATAGATATGGTTTTAAGTAATTCTATTTGGCCAAGAAGGGGGATAGAAATATATTCTAGTTGGGAATGAATTGTTGGAAATAGAAAATATGGACAAGGTTGTGGCAAGATGTGATTCTGTGGACCAAGCTCTAGTGTCTCTTGAAAAGTGGGAAACACCATAAGTTTTTTCTGTATGTGATCCCAAACTCTCAGAAGGAGGTCATCTTCAGACTGCTATGAACTTTACAGGCTTTGGTGGAGTTATGTAGGAAGAACTTTGCCTCCCATCTTGGTATAAATTGGGGAATCATTCATATTTTGGAATACATCTCTTTATCTTCTCTATTTATTGCTCTGGTTTTTATTCTGAATATATTTTTTAAGACAATGGTGACAATGAGACAATGAAATCAAAGGAGAGTTGTCTGGCCTCTTAACTCAGAAAAAAGTTTGAGAAAATCCCAAAGGTCTTGAACTAATAAAAAAGATAGATAACCAGGAGCATCTGAGTGCAGATCGGGATATTATTTTTTTCTATTTATCTGAGCAGATGGTTATGTTAAAAAATTGTCACTTTTAATCAACTCTGTGAAATCTCTGAGGATGTTGGCCCTTATGCTAAATACCCATTTGATGATTTTCTAAAGCCACCATCAGCTATACTGAGTGAAAGCAGGTTTTGCCTTTTGATTTAATGCGTTTTCCCTAATATCTGATAGCAGTTTAGGAAAATGAAATGTGTTACATGCTGACATGATGATGCAGTTGGACAAGTTGTCATTAATATCATTGTAGGTTCTATTATCTCACACTTGAGAAGCCTTCTGACCTATACATTACAGGGAGAGCTAGTATGCCACAACCAAACAGCTCAGGATATACAGTTAGAACTGAACTCAAAGAATTATTTTTATTCATACTGTGGCTTAGGCACACTATATAATTTCTCTTAAACAAAATTTGTAGTGTAGATAAAATTATTTATGCTGATTATGTGCATTATATTAGATCATATTAAAGTACCTGTCATAGTGCCTGACAGACAGCAAGATTCATGCACACAGTTTATAGTCTCTGGTGTCTTTTCTCCCCCATTGTTTCTTCCTTCCTTCCTCTTTCCTTCCCTCTGTTCCTTCCTTCCTCCCTTCTTTCCTTCCCCCTTTCTCTTTCTTTTTTTCTTCTGAATAATCATGAAGCTCTTGTGTGTGATAAGTCACTTCAGGCGTGTCTGGCTTTTTGAGACTCTGTGCACCTTAGCCCCTCAGACTCCTCTGCCCATGGGATTCTCCAGGTAAGAATCCTGGAGTGGGTTATTGTGACCTCCAAGGGATTTTTCTGATCTAGGGATTGAACCAGGAGAAGGCGATGGCACCCCACTCCAGTACTCTTGCCTGGAAAATCCTATGGACGGAGGAGCCTGGTGGGCTGCAGTCCATGGGGTCGCTAGGAGTCTGACATGACTAAGCGACTTAACTTTCACTTTTCACTTTCATGCATTGGAGAAAGAAATGGCAACCCACTCCAATGTTCTTGCCTGGAGAATCCCAGGGACGGGGGCGCCTGGTGGGTTGCCATCTATGGGGTCACACAGAGTCGTACACGACTGAAACGACTTAGCAACAGCCTCAGGGATTGAACCATGCCTCTTATGTCTCCTGCTTGGCAGGTGGGATCTTTACCACCAGCACCACCTTAGCAAGCTTACTTTACACCAAAGTCCTACAAAGTCCAACCTTTCTGTTTCCAGTCTTTTCAACCATGTCACCCCCTGTTAATCAAAATGAGTATTTCATTCTGAGAAATATAGCTTATCCACAGCTCCTGGGCATGGTTTCTCTTTCTTGATCCAGCATTTTTGTTTTGTGGTTTGCCATAATAAGAGCATTCTGTCCATTTGGATCTTTTAGGACGAGCTGTTAATCCTTCTAAAGCCATCTTGACAAAACAATCAAAAAGGTGTCACTCTGTTTGTACTTTTATGATTATATATCCTTTGCCTACAAAGTCAAATTATAGTCAAGGCCATGGTCTTTCCAGTAGTCTTGCACAATGTGAGAGTTGGACCATAAAGAAGGCAGGACCCCAAAGAACTGATGCTTTTGAACTGTGGTGCTGGAAAAGACTTCTGAGCATCCCTTGAACAGCAGGAGATCAAACCAGTCAATTTTAAAGGAAATCCACCCTGAATATACATTGGAAGGACTGATACTGAAGCTAAATCTCCAATACTTTGACCACCTGTTATGAATAGTCAATTCATTGGAAAAGACCTTGATGAAAGATTGAAGGTAGAAAGAGAAGAGAGGGGTGACAGAGGATGATATAGTTGGAGGACATCACTGATTCTGCAGTCCATAGGGTCACAAAGAATCAGACATGACTTGGCGACTGAGAACTGACAACCCTAAAATTCAAACTATATTTGACTTCCATCATTATTTGATTTATCAAATGCAATTTTTATATAAAGCAAATTTATATCACTTTATCTGCTTCAGACTAATCACTGTAAAAATCAAACATGATAGACAGTACTAATGTGCTCACCCTACAGGTGATCAAACAAACTTAAGAAGATAAATGTTTTACCAAAATCATACAGCTTGTAGGAGCAGAACTGAAACACCAACCAGGTTACCTGACTTCAAACACAGAGATTTAAACCATTAAATTGTATTTTATATGTGTTATAAATATATGCCCTATCCGGCTTACTTCACTCTGTATAATCGGCTCCTTTTTCATCTATCTCATTAGAACTGAGTCAAACTTATTCTTTTTAAGGGCTGAGTAATACTCCATTGTGTACATGTACCACAGCCTTCTTATCCATTCATCTGTTGATGGACATCTGGATTGTTTCCATGTTCTGGCAATTATAAATAATGCTGCAATGAATATTGGGGTACATGTGTCTCTTTCAATTCGGGTTTCCCCAGTGTGTATGCCCAGCAGTGGGATTGCTGGGTCATAAGGCAATTCTATTTGCAATTTTT
>SJYW01026808.1:1961363-1977608 GCA_006410735.1 Raphicerus campestris
TGGGGTACATGTGTCTCTTTCAATTCAGGTTTCCTCGGTGTGTATGCCCAGCAGTGGGATTGCTGGGTCATAAGGCAGTTCTATTTGCAATTTTTAAAGGAATCTCCACACTGTTTTCCATAATGGCTGGACTAGTTTGCATTCCCACCAACAGTGTAAGAGGGTTCCCTTTTCTCCACATCCTCTCCAGCATTTATTGCTTGTAGATTTTTGGATCGCAGCCATTCTGACTAGTGTGAAGTGGTACCTGAGACTTCTTATTTTCAGTTTTCAATAGAGTTGCTCCACAGCATGGATACTGCAGCTCCATTTCCTTTGGGCATTTACAGCACCAGCTGTGCTGCAGACCCTCAAAGAGACTCGGACCAAGCAATTCCATCTCCTTTAGTGGTTCCAAGCTCCAGGTTCACATTCCCCTACCTCTACCTCACCAATCCATCTAAGCACCAGCTATGCAGAGGGAGTGAGTCTCCAGTCCTGAGGTAGAAGTTGCTACCTTCTGTAATCACTTTATCTGCACTATCTCATGTGCAGAAAAGGATTCAATGAACAGGCCTGCAGATTCACAGGAAAGCCTGAATATTCATAAAAAATGAGTTCTGAGTTCTTGGAATATTATGCCTGATATAATTATTTTTACATGTCTGAGGTCTTGGAGCATGAAATAACTGATCAGATAGTTTGTACTAACATTGTGATTTAGGGTAAACAATTGTTTCTGTATGTCCGAGACTATGGGGCTTGAGGTAGCAGTTTGATTAAACAGTCTATGCTAACAAATGCTGAGTTTACTCTGGGTGCTTGCCTGCCTGACTCCCTAAAAATCTTTTTACACCAAGTGCTGCTGAAAAGTTGGACTCTGTGTACCAGTGCTGAACTGAATCTTGGAGACAGAGTTTAGGATGAAGTAGAAAAGAATAATTTTACTGCTTTGCCAGGCAAAGAGGAACACAACAGGCTGAAGCCCTGAAAGACTGTGTCCCAACGCAGGAGATTTGGTGAGGAGTTTTGTAGCAGTGGTTCAAGGGCAGTGTTGCTGTAAGGCTCAGGGTGTGTGCAGTGCCTGCACTCCTTTAGGCTGGCCTCAGGTGGTATCCTGATGAACTTTTCTGATTCTCAAAGTTATCAACTGACCTTCTCTGGCATATGCTTAATGCTAGAAGGATACTTACCTTCATCCAGTAGCTAATACCTTGCATTTGTTGTAGGGCGGAGGGTGGTGGGGTGGTGGTGGTGGTGGTTACTTTTACAGAAGAGCTCAAAGATATTGTTATGAGTGTCACCTGGGAGGAACCGGGACCCTGCCCCAAGGCTACACCCTTGTCTCTTGGCTGCTCTTCCCTTGTCTGTGCATCCTCTTCCTTTCCTGATTAGTAACTGTTCAAACCTGCCCTTTGGGATTCAAAGAAGCTCATAGAGGCTGGAGTTTATTCCCTACAAACAGAAATGGGGGACAGAAGGGCTCTGTGCCCAGGATCCCTACAGTGTCCTGCTTGGTTTCACAAGACTTGGTGAGCTTCGTCAGTAACAACTCTGCGCATGTTCTCATGCTTCATGATAAGGAGAATGAAATGTTATTTATATGATTTCGCTAGGAGACGACACAGGGAACATGTGTCTGGCTTCTCATGGGTTTCAATTCATCTTTTCCCTTGGCAAATTTTAATCTATATTCTACTCTAATAAAACATAACCACAAGAATAACAGCTTTCCTGAATTCTGTGAATTGTTCTGGTGAATCATGAGTCCTGAGTTTGGTCTTGGGGGGACTTGACATACCTCAGCTTTTTGTTTAATCTTTCATCCTTAATAACATCTATGTAACAAATTGTTGAACTCAATATCCACTCTGTTTGAAATACCTTGAATTTTTTTCCCTAATTAGACATTGACTGATAAACTGCTAATTAGCATCTTTAGTGCATATTGCTAATAGATGTAAAGAATGATTTTATATGATTTATGAGTCTGATATTCCTGTCCCAGAAATATTCTCTTTCCACTGTCTGAGGCATGGGCCATCTATATCTAAAAGAAAGATTGCTTTTAATATTTTCTTATTCTATCTTTAAGAGACAAGTTTACATTATCTCCTAATTTGGTGTATCAGACTTCAGCTCTTCACTCCAAATTTCAGAATTATTATTTCAGACACCTCCTCTTTTAATATTTCTCCAGTCTTCTTGAGGTATAATTGACAAATAGAATTGTCAATGGTTAAAGTGTACTGGAGAAGGAAATGGCAACCCACTCCAGTATTCTTGCCTGGAGAATACCATGAATAGAGGAGTCTGCCAGGCTACTGTCCATGGGATCACAAGAGTCGGACATGACTTAGCGACTAAACCACCACCACAAAGTGTACAGCATGATGGTTGGTTATAAACATACTCTGTGAAAGGATTACCACAATCAGATTAATTAACACATCCATCACCTCACATCAGTTCAGTTCAATCATTCAGTATCATCCGACTCTTTGCAACTCCATGGACTGCAGCACCCCAGGCCTCCATATCTATCACCAGAGTTTATTCAAACTCATGTCCGTTAAGTCGGTGATACAAAGCAACCATCTCATCTTCTGCTGTCGTCTTCTTCTGCCTTCAATCTTTCCCAGCATCAGGGTCTTTTCAAATTAGTCAGTTCTTCACATCAGGTGGTCAAAATATTGGGACTTTCAGCTTCAACATCAGTCCTTCCAATGAATATTAAGGACTGATTTCCTTTAGGATGGGCTAGTTTGATCTCCTTGCTGTCCGAGGGACTCTCAAGAGTCTTCTCCAACACCACAGTTCAAAAGCATCAATTCTTCAGCACTCGGCTTTCTTTATAGTCCAACTCTCAACATCCATACATGACTACTGGAAAAGCTATAGATTTGACTAGATGGAGTTTGTTGGCAAAGTAATCTAGGTTGGTCATAACTTTTCTTCCAAGGAACAAGTGTCTTTTAATTTCATGGCTACAGTCACCATCTGCAGTGATTTTAGAGCCCCCCCCCCCCAAAAAAATAAAGTTTGTCACTGTTTCCACTGTTTCCCCATCTATTTGCTGTGAAATGATGGGACCAGATGCTATGATCTTAGTTTTCTGAATGTGAGTTTTAGGCCAACTTTAGAGGTCTTTTTTTTTTTTTTTTTCCCCTTGTGGTAAGGACACTTCAGATCCTCCCTCTTGGCAAATTTCAAGCATACAATACAGTATCATTAACTACAACCACCATGCTGTATGTTAGACTCCCAGCACTTATTCATTTTTTAACTGAAGACATCTCCTTATTATTCCACTCTAGCCCCTGATATCCATAGTTTTACTCTATTTTTATAAGTTTGCTGTTTTAAATTTAGATTTCATGTATGAGTGGTGTTATACAGTATTTGATTTCTCTGTCTGATTTATTTCACTTAGCGTAATGTCCTCCAGATTCATCCATATTGTTGCAAATGGCAGGAGTTCCTTTTTTTCATGACTGAATACTATTTTAGTGTGTTTCTGTGTGTACCACATATTTTTTTATTCATTCATCTGTCAATAGATCTTTAAGCTGTTTACACATCTTCTCTATTCTGAGTAATGTTACATGGGAGTGTAGATATCTCTTCAAAACACTAATTTTGTTTTCGGGGGTATATATATTTTTTCTTTAATTCTGTTTTGTTGGTCGTTTCATTTGCTATGGATAGGATTTTTAGTTTAATGTAGCCCCAATTATTTATTTTTTCTTTTGATGATGTCTAATCCAAAAAATCATTGCCAACACCATAGTCAAGAAACTTACACCCTATGTTTTCTTCTAGGAGTTTTATGGTTTCCATCCTTATGTTCGGGTCTTTGATAAATTTTGAATTGATTTTTGTGAGTGATGTAAGATAAAGGTTAATTTTCATCTTCGGCACGTGAATTTTTCTATCCCTTTATTTTCATTGTCCTTTAACTGTACTGAGTCTCTTGTAGGCAACATATAATTGGGTATTTTTAAAAATTCTTTCATCCACTCTAGGCTTTTGTTTGGAAATTTTAATCTACTTACATTGAATGCAATATTGATAGATAAAGGCTTATTAATGCTATCTTATTAATTGCTTTCTGGCTGTTTTGTAGTCCTTTGCTCCTTTCTTCCTGTAATGTTCTTTCTTTAGAATTACCAATTTGATTCTCTTTTCCTTACCATTGTATATCTATTGTAGGCTTTTCTTTTGTGGTTACCATGAGGCTTACATAAAATATCTTAAAATTATAGCAGTCTATTTTAAGTTGATAGCAACTTAATTTTGATAAAATATAAAATTCTATCCTTTTCCTTCTCCTCCACAGACATTTTATATTTCTGAAGTCACAACTTTTTTATATTGTATATTCATCAAAAACTTGTAGTTGTAGTTATTTTAATACTTTGGTCCTTTAACATTTATACTATAATTATTACACCACCATGCTGCTAAGTCTCTTCAGTTGTGTCCTACTATGTGCGACCCCATGGATGGCAGCCCACCGGGCTCCCCCATCCCTGGAATTCTCCAGGCAAGAATACTGGAGTGTGTTGCCATTTCCTTCTCCAATCACCACCATATTACACTGTTAAAATATTCTGAATTGGACTATGTGATTAACTTTACCACTATGTTTTAATATTTCATGTGTTTCCATGTTCTTCCTTACTGTCATTTCTTTTCAGTTGAAGAACTCCTTTCTGTATTTCTTATAAGTCAAGTCTTGTGGTGATGAAATTCCTCAGCTTTTGTTTCTCTGAGAAAGCTTCTATAGCTCTTAAAATTCTGAAGTACCATTTTGTCAAGTAAACAATTCTTATTTGGTATTCCCCCTACTATTTTAGTATATAACTCCGTTCTCTCTTGGCCTGCAACTTTTCTGCTGAGAAATCTTCTAACAGTCTTATGGGGATTTCTTTTCACATGAGGAATGTTTCAGTCTTACTGTTTTTAAAATTTTCTCTCCATCTTTGATGTGAGAGTTTTATTAGATTATGTCTTAGAAAAATTTCCTTGGGCCGAATCTATTTTGGGACCTGTAAGCTTCATGAACTTGGAAGTCCCAACCCTTCCTCAGATTTGGGAAGTTCTTAGACATTACTTCTCTAAATAATATGCTGCTCCTTTCTCCTCTCCTTTTGTGCTTTTAATAATGTATAAATTATTTTGCTGGATGGCATCACATATTTTACATAAGCTTTAAGCATTTTAAAATCTTTTTGTTGTCGTTCTCCATTGAGTAGATTATCAAATTGCCTGTTTTTAAGTCCCTAGGTTGTTCTATTTGACAACTCTGGGGTTGATTCTATTGCATTTTCCAATTCATTCATTGTATTCTTTGACTTCAGATTTTCTGTTTGGTTATTTACATGATTTCTATCTCTCTGTTAAACTATTTGTTTTTTTCTTGTTTTCCTGATTTTGTAAAATTGTCTTTCTGGGTTTTCTTTCTAGCTCACTGACCTTCCTTTAAACAACTATTTTAAAATATAAATTAAAAAAATTTATTTATTTTAATTGGAGGTTAATTACTTTACAATATTGTATTGGTTTTGCAAGCAAACAAATCACAGATATCCTTTTTTTTTTTTTTTTTTTTTTAGTTCATTGCTGGACAAATATTGTGCTCCTTTGGTGTTGTCATGTTTCTTTGGTTTATTGTATTTTTGGGAGTCTTGTATTGCTGACTTTACATTTGAACAAATAGTCATCTCCTCTAGTCTTTATTGACAGGCGTTGGAAGAGGAAGAAAAAAAATGATTAGCCTTACTAGGAATTCTGAGTCTTTCTTGATCTTTTCTGTAGGAGTGCTTGCCCCACTTTCTTTGTCCCCTTTTCATGGGGTATTATTAAACTTGCACATCTTCCTTAAATCCTGAAAAGCCAAGCCCAATACTGATAGCCTCCGATTTGCTTCCTTTGGAGTGTGCTACCTAAATCCTCAAGTTTGTGTGCCATCCCCCCAATCCTGCAGAGTGGCTTCATGAGCACAATAACCACCTCTCTGAGATGCTTTATATTCACAGTTTACATGGTCATAACCTGGGAGCTGGCCAAAATGTGTGGGTGAATGATATGGCACATTGAGGGTACCTGAAACTGAGTAAGACCCCATGGGCCCTTGGAAAAGGCCTTCGCCTATATCTTCCACTTCATTTCCTCTCTGAAGGACCTAGATAATATTATCTGATGCATGTTTCCTGAGTTGTTTTGTAGATGGTAATATTACAAATTAACTACTTGATGACCCATGGACTACTGGCACCTGAAAATTGATAATGTTAGCCCCTGTGACACCTCCTTGTTACCTCAACATCAACTAGTCAGAGAATTGTGCACAAGCTGATCACACATTCTGGGGACACTCTCTCCCAACAACAGGCTTTTAAAAGTGTTTTGCTGAAACCCTTTGGGGAACTCAAGATTTTGAGCCACCTGTTTTCCTTGCATGGCCCTGCAATAAACCTCTATCTGCTCCAAACTCCAATCTTTCAGTTGGCTTTGCCTCATTGTGCATCAGGCACATGAGCTATTGCTGGGGAATCTGAAGGTGAGAAATCTCCAGACACTTGTGGGCAGTCCTCTTGGTTGCCTCCATGAAGCCCTTAGCAAGATACATGCCCCTTCCATGCTCTCTGAGAGCTCTTGCTGCTGCTGCTATTGTTCTTGTTGTTCAGTCACTAAGTCATGCCCAACTCTTTGTGAGCCCATAGACTGTAGCATGCCAGGCTCCATGGGGTCCTCTAGGCAAGAATACTGGAGTAAGTTGCCATTTCCTTCTTCAGGTATTTTCCTGGACCTGTCTTCTGCATTAGCAGCAGATTCTTTACCACTGAGCCACCAGGGAAGCCCTGTGCTGCTGTTATCCCAGCTCTTTCTCAACCCTATTGTGCAGCTCATCTCAGTGTTTTGGATGAAGCAAAAGAAAAGTGGGCATCTTTGGAAGCATCCTGCACAGCTGAGGAAGCCAGGTCCTCAATTATATGCTCTCATCTTAGATGGGTGAGTGGTGGGCTGAGATACTTTGTCTTTGCACAAGTTATTTTAAGTCTATAATTGCCATCTTTTATATAAAATTTGCATTTCAAGAGGTGTAATGTGAACTTTTAGAACTAAACAATGTTAGTATTGGAGTTAAGAATAAAATCCCTAATTAGCTTAAGTGGGTAGGCAATCTTCTGGAGGCAAAAAGGAGGTATTAATGTGGGAACAGGGTGATGCAAGTGAAACCATTCCTCTTACCCTTTTCAGCATGTAGAGTCATAAATATTTTTATTCTGATGTTGTGCTAAAGCCTCTTCACTGGATCTTTAGGCTCCAACAAGGGAATTCTTACTCACAGGCAACTGCCAAAATTGGTGTTCCTTGTGGGCAAAAATGTAGAAAACTACATAGAACTCCTATTCTGCTGTCTTGCTGATTTTTTTTTTTTAACCATTGAGATATCTCCTATTTTAAAAACTTTTTAAAATTTTTATCCAAGCATGATCTTTAGAGGTTGAATTTTCACTTACCTGGTTAAAATTGGAATATTAATTTACTCCCTGTAGATTTTGATTGCCTTGTATTGAACATGGTTCACTACTTGAGGATTACATAAAATAGTGTGTGATTAAAAAAATTTTTAATAAAATTCATGTTCATAAATTAAACTATGATCATTATTTTAAGAGTGGATATGGCTATTAAATGGACATGTGTCCAAATTTTGTTATAATAACTGGATGACAACTTGATAATAACTTGTCAAGCATTAAAGCCAGCTATCAGGCTGCTGTTCGATAAATGGTGAATGGCCATTATTCTAGTCTTTGCCAATTGTTCTAGGCCCTGTACCTTCATGTGTAGATTTGTTGTTTCCTATATACTTTTTACAAGTGTTAATTTTTGAACATAAATTTTTACAAGTGAAAATTTAGCTTCCTCAATGCTGCCACTGAAAAGATCGTCTACCCACTAAGTTTAACTGAAAATTTACTTCTTAACTCCAATATTGACTCCATTGAGTCATAAAGATCTCACACTAAACAGTCTTAAAATATTCATTTTTATATAAAGATAAAACATGGTGACATAATTTCTCCCTTAGATAAACATCAAAATTCTTAATAGTTTTAGAGAAAGGCCATTCTTTTTCATGACAATGGAGAATTTATAATTTATATTTGGACACATCAGAAATGTCAATTTGCTAAGTTTTCTAGGTAAAATGAAAGTGAAAGTGAAAGTGAAAGTGAAGTTGCTCAGTCGTGTCCGACTCTTAGCTACCTCATGGACTGCAGCCTACCAGGCTCCTCTCTCCATGGGATTTTCCAGGCAAGAGTACTGGAGTGGGGTGCCACTGCCTTCTCCTATATCCTCCATTTAGAGACCCATGGCCTTCCTGCCTGATACCCTCTCATTCCCCCATTTTCTTTTAGGAGAATTATGTTGCCTAGGGAAAGGGGCGTCATTCTCATTCCATAACTGCTTCTGAGCTGATAAGGGGCGTTGCTTCTAAATTGGTGAGGCAACATACTCTCCTAACCCTCATATTGAGGGTTTCTGATCCAGGGACTCAAAGTGGTTGGAGGAAAATGAAAAGGAACTTTTTTTTTTACTGTTTATTTCACTGATTTATTTCCAGGTAGATTTAAAAAATGATTTTCACTTTACAGAAGGTACTATTAATGTATGAAGAATGCAATTTGTCAAAGATATAGAAGCAGGTTTTTTTTTATAATCTATGAAAAACACAGTTGGATGTTTTCTAACATTATCTTTTGTTGAAAAACAAATATGATATAATCTATAGTGAGACAGATGCTTAAGACATAATTTTAGCTTTGGTGACACACATTTTTTGCTTGTGTGTTGCATAAACTCAGTGATGTTTAAAACTACCATAATGCCTTGGTGGTAATTAAAAGGATTAGAAGAATCTATGAATTAAAAGGATCTATGAATATTAATATGAATCCAAATAACTAAAGGCTCAAAGATCAAATCAATGGAGAAACTAGGAAAATGAAAAAGAAGCCGCGAATAATAGGTAGGAGAAAAGTACAAACTATATATCAGGCATGGTATTGGGTGCCCACATTAAAAGGCAATTGTAGTCATTTAGATTAGAACAAGAATGGCTTAGACTAGAGTGGTTGCATTAGCAGTCCTGAGAGGGAGTCAGAATCTGAATTTATTTTGAAAGGTGAAATTGAACTGGATGTAGGTTGTCAGAAGAGACATCTCTAGTGTGACTCCAAGTTTTGCTTTGCATTATAAGCTGGAAGGATTGGACTGCTGTTTGCCCAAGAATAGAAGACTGGGAGAAGAACAATATGGGATGGAATGGAAATCTGTACTGCAATTTTGAACACATTAAACTTGAGATCATTTTAGTTATTGAAGTAGTTACCTGATGAGCCATTAGATATTTGAGTCCAAACCTGAGAGAAGAGGTTTAGGAAGGAGATACAAACTTGAGAGTTATCATATACATTGTATTTAAAACCATGAAACAGGATAGATTGTAGGGTGAAGGTAAAGTCACTCAGTCGTGTCCTATTCTTTGTGACCTCGTGGACAGTAGCCCACCAGCTTCCTCTGTCCATGGGATTTCCAAGGCAAGAATACTGGAATGGGTTGCCATTTCCTTCTCCGGGGATTTTCCTGACCCAGGGATTGAACCCAGGTCTCCAGCCTAGCGGGCAGACACATTACTGTCTGAATCACCAGGGAGTATGTAGCAAATTAAAAAACAAAACAAAACAAAACAAAACAGATTCAAGAACTGAGCCTAAGGTTTACACAAAAGTTTAGAGTTAAGTAATAAGATTAATTCCAAAGGAAAAACAGTAACTACCTGTGAAAGACTAAAGAAAATCCAGGAGAAAGTAACTTAAGCCTATGAGAAAATAGCCTGGCTAAGATAATACCCAGTAAAAATTTCTGTGCCTCTCATTTTCTTCCCCTTGTTGCCTAAGATTATTTATTCAATCTTAAGGTGAGATATCTGCTTGTACAATAACTGACTGAGTTCTTCAAATTTGGATCTGATGAACATGAAAGTGAAAGAGAGTGAAAAAATTGGCTTAAAACTCAATATTCAGAATACTAAGATCATGGCATCTGGTCCCATCACTTCATCTCAAATAGAAGGGGAAACAATGGAAACAGTGACAGACTTTATTTTTGCGGCTTAAAAATCACTGCAGATGGTGACTGCAGCCATGAAATAAAAAGACACTTGCTCTTTGGAAGAAAAGTTATGACCAACCTAGACAGTATATTCGGAGAAGGCAATGGCACCCCACTCCAGTACTCTTGCCTGGAAAATCCCATGGATGGAGGAGCCTGGTGGGCTGCAGTCCATGGGGTCGAGAAGAGTCGGACACGACTGAGCGACTTCACTTTCACTTTTCACTGTCATACACTGAAGGAAATGGCAACCCATCCAGTGTTCTTGCCTGGAGAATCCCAGGGGCAGAGCCTGGTGGGCTTCCGTCTATGGGGTCGCACAGAGTCGGACATGACTGAAGAGACTTAGCAGCAGCAGCAGCAGACAGTATATTAAAAAGCAGAGATGTTACTTTGCCAACAAAAGTCCGTCTAGTCAAAGGTTTGGTTTTTCCAGTGATCATGTATGGATGTGAGAGCTGGACTATAAAAAAAAAAAAGCTGAGTGCTGAAGAATTGATGCTTTTGAACTGTGGTGTTGGAGAGTCCCTTGGACAGCAAGGAGATCCAACCAGTTCATCCTAAAGAAAATCAGTCCTGAATATTCACTGGAAGGACTGGTGCTAAAGCTGAAACTCCAGTACTTGGTCCAGCCGACATGAAGAACTGACTCATTTGAAAAGACTGTGATGCTGGGAAAGATTGAAGGTGGGAGGAGAACGGGGTGATAGAGGATGAGATGGTTGGATGGCATCACCAACTCAATGGACAGAAGTTTGAGGAAGCTCTGGGAGTTGGTGACGGACAGGGAAGTCTGGTGTGCTGTAGTCCATGGGGTTGCAAAAAGTTAGGCATGACTGAGCGACTGAACTGAACTGAACATGAATAAGTATACATAGTCTTTTGGTAAGAAAGACTGAAGACTGAATCTATACTATATGTGAAAATTATATATATCATAATATTTTATCTATGTCTGAGTGTGTGCCTGAGTGTGACTAAAGCTAAGTTGCTTCAGTCATGTCTGACTCTGTGTAACCCTACGGCATTAGCCCGCCAGGCTCCTCTGTCCATGAGATTCTCCAGACAAGAATACTGGAGTCGCCATATGCTCCAGCAGAGGATCTTCCCAACCCAAGGACAGAACATTCCATTCTTATGTCTCCTACACTGGCAGATGGGTTCTTTACCACTAGTGCCATGACCTCAGTACCTCCCACTATACCATGAAGCTTTGTAGTATCAACATTCAGTGCCTTTTTACAAATAACTAGTGAAAACAATTCACAGTTTTTAGTAATGATACTGATATTTTTCTTTTTTTAGGGCCTCTTCCTCTTACTTAACCTAGTCATTTATCTGAACCAAAAATCATATCAATTAATTGATATATAGATTTGTCTGCCTCAAGAGGCTCTGCTACATATTGGCTGCTTGATCTATATTTCAAGTAGTAGTATCTGGCTTTCCTGCTACTGTAGCACAGCTGTATAACCTTGTTTTGTGTGTGTCCTTTTCTGCATTCTGCTGGTCAATGACAATGGGAGGAATTTTGACCTTTACTGACTAGAATGTGAGCTAAGTTATGATTTCCTTCATTGAGCAGAAACTTACTAATACATTGCCTATGTTGTAAGGTTTACGCCCTGTTTGTAAGTTCAGTGAGTTTATAGTTTTCAAAAATGTCAATCTCAATATCATATAGGAAACACTAGGCTATCAAACTGGTGAATGCAACACTATCATTCGAGACTTGCTTTAACATCCCTCCTACTGCCTCAGACTGTCTGCACCCTACCTCTGTATGTAGACTACACCTGGGCCAGGAAGCAATCAGGAGAGAGACAGGAAAGTAGTCTCCAAATGCTCAAAAGTGATGGTTATTTCAGTCAAAATCCATCAGCTTGCATGGCTACTCCTGTAAAAGTATAAGTGCCCAATGATGATTTTCCCTAATCCTATGGTGATGAGTCTATGCTCTATTTCATATATTAATACAACTCATATGGAAAAATACTCGATTGAACAATTTTCTTAACACTGCCATTTTCTTTCCAGCCCCAGGTGGTATAATCATTCCTCAAATACTGCTGATCCTGCTATTATAATATATGACACTTGTCAATCTCTCTAAAGACTAATGATTATAGTACAACAGAAAATGAGAGCTTCTTTCCTGACAGTAGGGAATGATGAGCATTTAACTGAAGAAAAACCAAAGATCATTCAGTCCAATATCTTAATTTGGCCTGAGAGGAAATTTAAATAGAGTCAAGCTACTCACTAAACCCAGGAATTCTGAATCTTGTCTTACATATCTTAAAAAAATATTTTAATTTTATTGGAGTACAGTTGATTTACAATGTTGTGTTAAGTTCAGGTATACAGCAAAATGAATCAGATATATATATATATATATAATATATATACACACACACATATGTGCACTCTTTTTTTAGATTCTATTCTCATTTAATTTATCACAGAATATTCAGTAAATTTCCCTGTGCTATACAATAGGTCCTGGTTGGTTATCTATCTTATATATAATAGTGTTCGTGCATTCTAAGCTTCTGAATTAGCCCTCCCTCACCACATTCCTCTCTTGTTAACCATGTTTATTTTCAATATCTATAAGCCTACTTCTGTTTTGTAAATTATTTCATTTGTATCTTTAAAAAATTAGATTCCATATATGAGTAATATATATTTCTCTTTCTCTTTCTGACTTTCTTCATGTAAGTATGATAATCTCTAGGTCCATCCACATTGCTGCAGAGGGAACTGTTTCATTCATTTTTAT
Source organism: Raphicerus campestris (assembly GCA_006410735.1). Lineage (NCBI taxonomy): Eukaryota > Metazoa > Chordata > Mammalia > Artiodactyla > Bovidae > Raphicerus > Raphicerus campestris. Next base: position 1,974,316 of record SJYW01026808.1, read on the forward strand.
GACTGATTTACAACATACATTGAGTAACGTGACAGACAAAAAAAAAATATGTTTGTCTGATCCCATGTCATATTGCTTGTGCTTGGGCACATGGAAAACCACACTTCCTAGTTTGTTAAGCACATCCTGTGGTTATTTTTGACAAATGAGTCATGCATGAGCATACAGGACATTTGTCACTCTTGGTCAGAAGCAATGGACACTGACTGTGTGATTATTCAGACTTTCTCTTCCTTGGCAGCAGGTGTCTTGGAGAAACCCACTTTCTGAGTTGATGGAACCACAGATGAAAGCAATCTGCATTCCTGTTGCCTAAATGAAGCTTTTTTTGTGTGTGTGTGCTTTGGTGAGTGAGAAAAAAAACTTTGCTTGTGTTAAACCACTGAGATTTGAGGTTGTTTGCTACCCAAGCAAAAACCTATTCTATCCCAACTAATCCAGGTACTTAAAGATGTTAGGGAAAGCCAGATCTTTGTGACTGCTAGAAACATGGGGATTTATAGAAATCAAAGCACAGACTTAAAGCCAGATGCAAATAGACAGTCTTGCAAACTGGGTAAAAATTATTATAAATTGAAGCCATGATATGTGGGGCCTGGTATGTCTGATTTGACATAAAATATGTTTTATTCCCTTTTAGATTTACTTCATCTTCTCCTGCAAGTCCAGTATCACATTTAGGAAAGGAGAAATACATTTTAGAAGCATAAAAATAGAATTCTCTCCTTGAGTAGATACCACCTGGTCTGTGCAGAGTCTCTCATTCTCTTTTTAATTTTAGAAAAGTGTATTTGACAAGATTTTTCTATCTATAGAACGCTGTCAATGAGAGAAGAGGATCTGCTTTATTCTGGGGAAATGCTAGTAGTAATGATAGTCACAGATCAGCAATAATGTAACAAGGCATTGCACGATAATCAAATGATGCCTGTGGACTAGCAGAGTGATTAAAGAATCAATCATTGCCTCTTTCAGAATTTTATGGCTCTCTAAAATAATTAGGTGTACTAAGCTATAGATTTTATTTCAAAAATTTACATATATATATAGCAAACTGAACTATACATATCTACATATAAACATTATTAATAACTTACAAATAGTTTGATAATACAGAGAACTATTGTGATGTTGTGACCTTGGTCAAAATGTGTTGACTTTAATTTTCCTTGGCTGTGGGAACAGATTATTAAAGAGCTGTTTTCCTTGGAATTGCAGTTCTGGCGGAAGATGACTATTGATTACAAAGTTAGACAAATTAAATAAATGATATTTGCATTTTAAAAAGTATTTCAAAATTTTATAAGATTGCTAGTTCAATGCAGCTACAATCTGTTTGCAATATATTGCAGAAATGCTTATGGCACTTGAATAGATTTGAAAACCTTTGTATGCCAGTCATCACAAGTAGCTTTACTTTTAACACTGTTTTTCACTGGAGAAGCAGAGGATAATTAAATTGGTGCTAGGTATGTTTGGAAAAAATAGAGGTGACTCAAAAGCAATTTTAATTAGTAAATATATTTTTATGTATTTTTGCAATGTTATACATATATGTACATAGATATATGAATGAGAACACTTGGGATACTTTAAATGGATGTAAGATTGATATATATTCTCTAAATTGAGACAATTTGTAAACAATAATTTTGTTGTGATCTGAATGTATTCAACTCATATGTTAAAGTCTGAAACCCCCAAAATGATGGTGTTAAGAGTTGGAAAATATTGATGTTTAGCTCTTGCAAGTGGAGTCTTCACAAATGGGCAAGCATTCATCGAAAAGAGACCCACCCCGTGGAACTCCCTAATCTCTAGCATCACATGAGGACACGCTGAGCAAGGGAGCAGCTTAAGCAAGGAAGGAGATTTTCATCAGAACATGACCATCCTGATACCCTAATCTCCGACTTCTAGGTGCCAGAACTTTGAGAAATAAATTTCTGCTGTTTATGAGCTACCCAGTCTGTGATATTCTGTTATAGCTGTCCAATGAACTAAGAAAGTGATATTTTACAGAACTCTGTGAATATCTTTCTTCATAAAACAAGGTCGGGACATAGACATTATGTAAAATTAATGAAAATTAATCTATCTTTTGATAATGCTTTAGAGATAAGATCCTCATCTTGGGGCCATCTTGAATTGATGAAATCCAAAAAGGATTTAACACTAGCTTTCTAGTACTTTCCACTAAAAAAGTGCTCACTTCTAAGGAACTACCATGGTATATTGAATCCAGTTCAGTTCAGTTCAGTCACTCAGTTGTGTCCAACTCTTTGTGACACCATGAACTGCAGCATGCCAGGCCTTCCTGTCCATTATGAACTCCTGGAGTTCACTCAAACTCATGTCCATTGAGTTGGTGATGCCATCCAGCCATCTCATCCTCTGTCATCCCCTTTTCCTCCTGCCCCCAATCCCTCCCAGCATCAGGGTCTTTTCCAATGAGTCAAATCTTCGCATAAGGGGGCCAAAGTATTGAAATTTCAGCCTCAGCATCAGCCCTTCCAATGAACACCCAGGACTGATCTCCTTTAGGATGGACTGTGGATTTCCTTGCAGTCCAAGGGATTCTCAAGAGTCTTTTCCAACACCACAGTTCAAAAGCATCAATTCTTCAGTGCTCAGCTTTCTTCACAGTCCAACTTTTACATCCATACATGACCACTGGAAAAACAATAGCCTTGATTAGATGGACCTTTGTTGGCAAAGTAATATCTCTGCTTTTCAATATGCTATCTAGATTGGTCATAACTTTCCTTCAAAGGAGTAAGCGTCTTTTAATTTCACGGCTGCTATCACCATCTGCAGTGATTTTAAAGCCCCCCCAAAATAAAGTCTAACACTGTTTCCACTCTCCCCATATATTTCCCATGAAATGATGGGACCAGATGCCATGATCTTAGTTTTCTGAATGTTGAGCTTTAAGCCAATTTTTTCAACCTCTTCTTTCACTTTCATCAAGAGGCTTTTTAGTTCCTCTTCACTTTCTGCCACAAGGATGATGTCTGAGGTTATTGATATTTCTCCCAGCAATCTTGATTCCAGCTTGTGTTTCTTCCAGCCCAGCGTTTCTCATGATGTACTAAGTTAAATAAGCATGGTGATAATATACAGCCTTGACGTACTCTTTTTCCTATTTGGAGCCAGTCTGTTGTTCCATGTCCAGTTATAACTGTTGCTTCCAGACCTGCATACAGGTTTCTCAAGAGGCAGGTCAGGTGGTCTGGTATTCCCATCTCTTTCAGAATTTTCCACAGTTTATTGTGATCCACACAGTCAAAGGC
>SJYW01026808.1:1981253-1992208 GCA_006410735.1 Raphicerus campestris
TTTTTTCTGGAACTCTCTTGGTTTTCAATGATCCAGCAGATGTTGGCTATTTGATCTCTGGTTCCTCTGCCTTTTCTAAAACCAGCTTGAACATCTGGAAGTTCACAGTTCATGTATTGCTGAAGCCTGCTTGGAGAATTTTGAGTATTACTTTACTAACGTGTGAGAGGAGTGCAACTGTGCGGTAGTTTGAGCATTCTTTGGCATTGCCTTTCTTTGGAATTGGAATGAAAACTGACCTTTTCCAGTCCTGTGGCCACTGCTGTTTTCCAAATTTGCTGGCATATTGAGTGCAGCCCTTTCACAGCATCATCTTTCAGGATTAGAAATAGCTCAACTGAGATTCCATCACTCCCACTAGCTTTGTTCATAGTGATGCTTTCTAAGGCCCACTTGACTTCACATTCCAGGATGCCTGGCTCTAGGTGAGTAATCACATTATCATGATTATTTGGGTCATTAAGCTCTTTTTTGTACAGTTCTTCTGTGTATTCCTGCGACCTCTTCTTAATATCTTGTTTTTCTGTTAGATTCATACCATTTCTGTCCTTGATCGAGCCCATCTTTGCATGAAATGTTCCCTTGGTATCTCTAATTTTCTTGAAGAGATCTCTAGTTTTTCCCATTCTGTTGTTTTCCTCTATTTGTTTGCACTGATCGCTGAGAAAGACTTTCTTAACTCTTCTTGCCATTCTTTGGAACTCTGCCTTCAGATGCTTATATCTTTCCTCTTCTCCTTTGCTTTTCACTTTCCTTCTCTTCACAGCTATTTGTAAGGCTTCCTCAGACAGCCATTTTGCTTTTTGCATTTCTTTTCCTTGGGGATGGTTTTGATCCCTTTCTCCTGTACAGTGTCACGAACCTCCATCCATAGTTCTTCAAGCACTCTATCTATCAGATCTAGTCCTTTAACTCTGTTTCTCACTTCCACTGTATAATCATAATGGATTTGATTGAGGTCATACCTGAATGGTCTAGTGGTTTCCTACTTTCTTCAATTTCTGTCTGAATTTGGCAATAAGGAGTTCATGATCTGAGCCACAGTCAGCTCCTGGTCTTGCTTTTGCTGACTGTATAGAGCTTCTCCATTTTTGACTGCAAAGAATATAATCACTCTCATTTTGGTTATGGTCTTGTAGGTCTTCATAAAACTAGTCAGCTTCAGCTTCTTCAGTGTTACTGTTTGGTGCATAGACTTGCATTACTGTAATTTTGAATGGTTTGCCTTGGAAACAGAGATCATTCTGTCATTTTTGATATTGTATCCAAATACAGCATTTTGGACTCTTTTGTTGACCATGATGGCTACTCCATTTCTTCTAAGAGATTCCTGCCCGCAGTAGTAGATATAATGGTCATCTGAGTTAAATTCACCCATTCCAGTCCATTTTATTGGTCCCAATTCTTTAGTATTCTCTGTATCCATCTACTTTGCTATGTCAATTTGCAGTTTACCCTACAAACCAGTGTTTTTATTTATATAGTTTGAATTAGGATTTTGTCACATAACTAACTTGATTTGGCCAATGGCATGATAGTGGATTGGACATAGTTGCAACTTTAAATGTATCATCACGAGGGGTTGTGCCCCTGCAATCATTTGAAGAAAAACATGGCTTTCCCAGGCCATTGTTCTAAGGAGGGAGAGAGACATGCAGAACAGACACAGACTCTCAGATCTGCAATGTGCCATGTGCAGCTGTGACAAGCTGGCACAGAGCCAGCCCACTTTACCCAGGAGAATATGTATTGCATTGTTTTAAACCAACGAGTGTTAAAGTTGTCTTGTCATGAAGTATTATTGCAATGATTATTGACTGATAAAGACAGGAATGTCACAGCTTTTCAGAAATTAGTGCTGGACCATTTGTCTGGGATAAACTGGAAATTCCTAAGATGTCAGATAGTTTAATAGCATTTCTTAGCACTGTATTTCATATACAAACCCTTAGGGCAATATATTTAAAGGTTATAGTCATTTTATTATTTTTTTTCATAGGTACCAACATCTACTTCCTAATTTTTTGGACAGGGATTCCTTTCTACCTTGAAACTTGAGACTTGCACATCTTCTCTAACTTTTTAAAGTGACTGATAGGACTTTTAAAAACTACCGTATACTTATGAAACATCTGGATTTTATCACATGTCCTTTGACTTAAAATATCCATTTAATTCCTTTAGTCTCATACACTGGGGCTTCTCTGGTGGCTCAGATGGTAAAGAATCTGCCTGCAGTGTAAGAGACTTGGGTTTGATTCCTGGGTCAGGGAGATGCCCTGGAGAATTGAATAACAACCAACTCTAGTATTCTTGCTAGAGTTCTATGGACAGAGGAGCCTGGCAGGCTATAGTCTTTTGGGTCTTACAGAGTCCGACACAACTGAGTGACTATCACTTTCACTTTTCACTAAATACTAGCTACACTTAAAGCTACCCTTTGCCTTACTATGACATAAGGTGAGCATGTATGTCTAGTACCATATATAGTATTATAATTTCTTACTTTCCTTAAAATTAAATGCCTCAAATTATGCCTGGCAATATCACTTGGTGATTTTTAAAGAACTGTATGTCTTTCCATTTTATCCAGATCTCATTGTACAACGCAGTAGATAATCTGTTACTTATAAGACATTTCTGGTCTAGGTCTTAGTATACAATCTAAAATGTTGTATAAGTCACTTAAAAGTCATAAGGCTGGCTCTAGGAATATTAAAGAACAAAAGTGTTAAAAAATATAATAATTTTAATATGAGGGGAAGTATGGATAAAGTGGATCCAAGGAGAGAAAAAAGAGAAACTAAAATGAGCAAAGTCAGAGGAGGAATGTTGCCATCTGCCTTCCAGATTTACTGTGGGCACACCTGATGACTAACTCATGTGTTTTTGTGGGATTTTATTGTGAGAGTCACTGTAAGATGTATAACAGGAGCAAATGGAAAAGCAGAAGGCTATCCAAACACATTTGAGCTATAGTCTTTTTGTGAAAGCTGGCTCGCTTAAAAATTTTTGATTCTTGTCGGGGGAAATCCTGGCAGGCAGAATCCAAAAGCACTATAAATCTCTTTTACTTTACATAAAGCTTTTCTGTAACAAAACATAATATATAAATATATGAGTTTATTTTGTGGTATAAATTTTAAATAATTTCAATCATATATAGGTATATTTCAATATCTCCAGTGTATAACTTTGTGTATTTACACATTTTAAATCATCAGAGGCAGTTTCTGAAATCATTATATTTTATATTTTAGTAGAAATTGAGCATGTGCAGTTATTTTCAGAATGTAGAGAAATATGAATCATCTTAGGGCAAGCTTGTATAGAACCATTCACTACTTTAAGCTCTAACTAAGCACAATTATGATTTTATTTGCTTTAGATATTTTTTCACTAAGAAATTAGTGGTTCAGATTGTAATGAATATGCATAGAAAAATAAGATACATTTACACACTCTTAAAAACTTTTTCCCTCCATTTTTTAAAAACATAAATTTTTAAAGTAGTTTAGGTTCACAGTAAAATAAAGTGGGAAGAACAGATATTTTCGATATACATATCCTCTACCTTCACACCTACACACCCTCCCCTACTACTAATATCCGCAGGTACTACATTTGTTGCAATTGATAAACCTCCTTTGATCCATTTGATAAACTCCTACTTTGGAATTTATTCTTGGTGTTGTACATCCTAGGAGTTCTCACAAATATGGGATGACATGTCTCCATAGTTCTAACATCATAAAAGTATTCCCACCGCCATAAAATGTTCTAGTCATCTTTCCTCCTGCACCCAAAACCCTAGTAACTACGGATCATTTTACTGTCTCCATAATTTCCTTTTTTCCAGAAGGTCATGCAGGTGAAATCACAGTTTGCAGCATTTTCAGATTGGCTTCTTTCATTTACTAATATGCGTTGGGCTTCCTGGTGGCTCAGATAGTAAAGAATCTGCCTGCAATGCAGGAGACCAGGGTTCCACCCCTGGTTTGGGAAGATCCCGTGAAGAAGGGAATGACTACCCACTCTAGTATTCTTGTCTGGAGAATTATATGGACAGAGAAGCCTGGTGGGCTACAGTTCATGGTGTCACAAAGAATAGGATGTGACTGAGCAACTAATACAAAAACACAGCAACATATGTGGATGCATTCATATCTCTTCAAGATTTGTTCATTTTTGATTGATAATACTGTGTTGTTTGGATGTCCCACAGTTTATTGGTTCTTTCACCTTCTGAAGGGCATCTTAGTTTATTTCAAGTTTTGGTATTTATGAATAAAGCTTCTATAAACATCTGTGTGCAGATTTTTGTGTGAACATCAGTTTTCAGTTCTTTTGGGTAAATATCAAGGAGAATAATGGCAGGATTACATGGCTAGAGATTGTTTAGTTTTGTAGAAAATTCCCAAATTGTCTTCCAGAGCAGCTGTACCTTCTGCATTCTCACCAGCAGTGAATTAGAGTTCTTGTTACTCGACTGTCTTTTTAGGATTTGGTGTTGTCAATATCTCAGAGTCTGGCCAATCGAATAGGTGTGTAGTTATATCTCATTGTTTTAATTTTCAATTCCTTAATGGCATATGATGGGCTTCCCTGGTGGCTCAGAGGTTAAAGCCTCTGCCTACAATATGGGAGACCTGGGTTCAATCCCTGGGTCAGGAAGATCCCCTGGAGAAGAAAATGGCAACCCACTCTAGTATTTTGCCTGGAGAATCCCATGGATGGAGGAGCTTGGTCGACTACAGTCCACGGGGTCGCAAAGAGTTGGGCACGACTGAGCGACTTCACTTACACTTTCATTGTTAGCCATCTATGCATCTTTTTTGATGAAGTGTCTCTTAACACTTTAACTCACTTAACATTTGGTGGTTTTGTTTATTACTGTTAAGTTTAAAATTCTTTGTATATTTTAAACAATGATTCCTTCTTTATCAGATGTGTCTTTTGTAAACATCTCCCAGTCTGTGACTTGACTTGCGGTGCTCTTGTCTTTCACATAGCAGATATTTTAAATTTTAATTAATTTCAGCTTATCAATTATTTCTTTTTTTTCCTTTCAAAACATATTTATTTTTTAAAGGTAACATGCTCCCAGATACTTTTGTTCCAAACTAGAAATACTTTTCAGATTGATTTATAATATAGAAGTAAATTCTAAAAACCTTTCTGTTACACATCATGTCTTTATTACTGCATTTAAAAAGGCATCACCATACACAAATACATCTAGGATTTCTCTTATGCTATCTTCTAGGATTTATTTAATTATTTATTCCTTCTAGGGGCTTTATAGTTTTGAGTTTTACATTTAGATCTGTGATTTATTATTTTTTTGAGATAATTTTTGTAAAAGTTGTAAGATGTTTGTATAGATTCTTTCTTGCTTTTTCAGCATGGGGATGTCTAGGTTTTCAAGTACCATTTATTGAAACATTATCTTTTCTTCATTGCATTGCCTTTATTCCTCTGGTTAAAGATTATTTGACTGTTTGTGTGGATGTACTTCTGAGCTCTATATTCCATTCTGTTGATCTATTTGCCTATTATTTTGCTATTACCACATGGTACTGATTACTATACTAAGTTGGATAGTATCAATGCTCTACCTTTTTTCTTTCTTTTCCATATTTTGTCAGCTACCTTAGGTGTTTTTGCTTTTCCATACTACCTTGATAATCAGTTTCTAACATCCATAAAATAAGTTACTGAGGTTTTTATTTTGGGGAGAGGGTGTTGTATCAACTATATGCATCAGGACTTTCCTGGTATTACAATGGAGAGAAGTCTGCCTGGTAATGTAGGGGACACAGGTTCAATTCCCGGTCTGGGAAGATTCCACATACTGTAGAGCAGCTGAGCCCATGTGTCATAACTACTGAGCCCATGCCATAGAGAGTGGGAACCACAACTCCTGAGCCTACATTTTGCAACAACTGAAGCCTGTGTGTCTAGAGCCTGTTGTCTGCAACAAGAGAAATCACCACAATGAAAAGCCTATACACCACAACTGGAGAAAGCCTGTATGCAGCAATAAAGACCCAGCACAACCATAAATAAACAAAATTATTTAAAAATATCTATATAGATCAAGTTGGTAAGAACAGAAAGTTTAATAATAATGAGTCATCATATCCTTAAACATGAAATGTATTACTATTTATTTAGGTTTTCTTTGATTTATTTCATCAGAGTTTGAACATCTCCTCATGTAGATATTATATATATTCATNATCTATATAGATCAAGTTGGTAAGAACAGAAAGTTTAATAATAATGAGTCATCTTATCCTTAAACATGAAATATATTACTATTTATTTAGGTTTTCTTTGATTTATTTCATCAGAGTTTGAACATCTCCTCATGTAGATATTATATATATATTCATTTTTAAATTTGTATCTAAGTATTTTTGAGTGGGTTTTAATGTAAGTGGAATTATACTTTCAACTTTAAATTCCATTGCTCACTGTTAGTATATAGGAAAGTTAATTAACTTTTGTAACTTACCTATATCCTGCAACTTTATTTTAATTGCTTATTAGTTCCACATGTTTTGTGTGAATTCTTTTGGATTCTCTACATAAATAAACATATCATTTGTGAACAACAACAAAAAAAGATTTCTTCCTTTCTTCCTAATGTATATGCCATTTATTATACTTCTGTGTTTTGTATTAGCCAGTACTTCCACTATAATGTTGAAAAAGAGAAGCTTTCAGTCATTATTGATTCAAACATATTTTCTGTTCTTTTCTCTCTCTTTTCTTAATCTAGTATTCCCATTGTGGCTATTTTACACCATTTTGGGTTGTCTCGTATAGTATTATTATTATTTTAGTCATTTTTTTTCTCATTTCAATTGCAGAGGTTCTTCAATCAGAAAATCTTTTCTTGTCTGTGTCCAGTCTACTCATAAGCCCATGAAAGACATCCTTTATCTTTGTTACAGATAGAACAAAGTAAATACAGAGGTCCTTCATTTCCAGTAAATAAAGCATCTCTGCATTTTATGAAAATGGATTGAGGAATATGTTGAGTTTCCTTGTAAATTTTGGTTTGTTATATACCCATTGTGGTATTAATATTATTTTTTAATGCCCCCAAATTCTTTGCCACTCTTTCTATCAAAAGGTAAAATCTATATTTCCTCCTTTTGAATCTGAATGACTTCTGACTGTGGAGAAAGAGACTGAATACCTCTGAGGCTAGATAAGGTAAAGCTTCTATTTAATTGTCCTAGGAAGTCTACACTAAAATACAGTCATCAGCCTCTGGAAAACCAAGTAGCCCATGTAGAAGCCACATGGTGATGCTCCAGTCAACAGCACCAGATGAGGTTCCAAATGACAGCCATCATAACCAACAAGATAAGTGAAGGGAGATGTCTTTGTCGTGATGGCAATCCCAGCCCCCAACTCATTGTATAAAAGCATGTAAGACCCTGGGTGAGAATCATCTAGCTGAGCATAGTCAATCTTTAGAAACAATTATGATAAAATGGTAACTGTTTTGTATATCATTACTTTTTGGGGTGATTTCTTACACACCAATAATAACTGAACTAATTTTCGTACTTGAAAGTGCTATAACAAAAGCTTGCAACATGGGTAGTTGGCCGAAAGGGTGTTAAAGCGTGCTTTAGAGAAATCATAAAGGGCATGAGGGAAGCAACACAAGCATCTAAAGGGATCAGGAGGGCACGAGACCTTAAAGGAAAATGATGAAATGTTTTGAAAAGTCAGAAGGAAGAAGACTATTTGGCAGAAAGCTTGGTGGACACTGACATGTAAAGTAGCATGAAAAATAGGGAATATACCTAAGGACCTTGAAAATCTAACTAAAATGATTTCCAGGCAAAAAACTAGATATGCCACATGGCTTTTCTAGTTGAATATATTAAATGTGAGACTAGACAGGTGAGAAAAATGAGAAAGGTGTAATAAAATTGGGGAAAAATCTAAAAAAGAGATAGAACCTTCTAAATTATTTTTCTTTCTCATTCCTTTCCAGATGGCAAAAATTTTCCAAGAAAAAATAAAAGTAATAAAAACCTTCCATGCTCAGATCACATCCAAGGTGAGACTATAAAATACTTTGTGAAGACTTCAAAGAAATATAAAGTGGTGCCTCATTGAAACCTTTAGAAAGATAAAAGACCTTTTATGAATCTTATGGGCATATGTTACAAATCCTCTTTGTAAACATAGGGCTTCTAAGAATCTCAAGAATTTTGTCCCATAGCAGATTCATTGGGAAATAAAGGTCCAGAAAGTCCTGTTTGGTAGTTATTTACAGTTGTGAATTTTATTTAAAGGAATGAACTGCTGTAAAATTTATAGAAAACTTTTGCAAAGTTGTTAGGATATTGTTTCTCTTGGAAGCATCACCAACTTGGATAAAAAGGGAAAGAGAGAACATAGAATTAGAATATGTCTTCAGACCCCCAATATTTCAGGCAAAGAGTAAGTGAGTTCAATCTGTTTTCTTATAGAGAAAGGATCAATGATTTAGAGGGTTGCTTCAAGAACTCAGAAAATGGAGCCACAGTCCATGGATAATCATGGAAGGAAGCAGAATGAGGCCGTTCCTAAGACCTGGTAATGTGTGTCCAGCCGTGTTTCAGAACTGTGGCACACTCATGACTTTCCCATGCAGTCAGTTCCCCCTTTTGAACAGCAGTGTTTATTGCTATCATGCATTAATACTTCTGTATTGAGTTTATGTAGGGCAGATAACAGGCTTCCCAGTTGGCACTAGTGGTATAGAACCCACCTGCCAATGCAGGAGCCATAAGACAAGGGTTCGATCCCTGGGTTGAGAAGATCTTCTGAAGGAGGACATGGCAGCTCACTCCAGTATTCTTGCCTGGAGAACTCCCTGGACAGAGGAGCCTGGCAGGCTATGGTCTATAGGGTCGCAGAGTTGGACAGGATAGAAGCAATTTAGTAGGCAAAGCATGCAGGGCAAATAACTAGTCTTTTTTAGTTCAGAGACTTCAAGTTGAGAGGAATCTTATCAGAGAAGCTGTATTCCTCCCAAAACAAACCAAGAACATCATCTCAATTTGGTTTGATGTGGATGGCATGATTTTGAACCTATAGCCCTGATTGATGAGACATTTGATGTGTCTTAGAAAGGGATTAAAAATTGAAATTTATTTTGAGTCTTACTGAATAATTCAGTCTGGTAGTATCATAGAAATTTAACTGACTAAGCAGTTCCTTTTCTCAAGGACCTGATTTGGAAAGAAGGATCATCACATATGAGTTGATTTAGCGTATGACAATTAACATTTATATCACGTGGACTTCTCAATGTTTTATGCAGGAGAAATGTGAATTATTTGTCACCAGTATATAAACCATGACTGATTTATAAGGAAGAACCTGAATTCTTTAACACTAATCCCCAAAAGAGGTGGGAGTATTTGTTCGTTACCCTTGAAACTGGGTGGATTTTGATTGTGGCAGGAGGAGCCTTGAGTCACTTCTTTCTGTTTTGTTTTGTTGTTGTTGTTTTGTTATTGACATACACAAACATGTTGATAATGTTCTAAGGAAGCCAACCAAGCAACCTATGAAGTGGTTGCATGTGGGTGTCATAGCTGATAACGACAGGAAAGATCTCAATTGACAACATCAAGGATCAGACAGGAGGGAGGAAGTTTCTATAGAGGCATCAATGCCACCACCTATTGTTAGCTGTGTAGATTCTAAGTCAAAAACAGCATAGCTGAGCCAATTCAGCCATCAGAACCATGAGAAATATCAATGAAATAACTATTATTTGAGTCATTAAAATTTTGAGGTATTATACAGTAGTAGGAACTAGAAATCTAGATAGATGAGGACCTGAGCTCAATTTGGGTACTTTTTAACAGCAAAACATGCTATTATTCTTTATCAGCATTTCAATTTTATCAGCAATTCATTTTATCTTCTAATAGAGTATTATTCTGCCTTGTATCATGGGACTTTAATGGTAGAATATCAGGTAATTATAAAAGTTAATAAAAGTGGTTTTGGCGTGTTTGTTGATCATATTTGGGAATACAGATAAAGTGGGACTAATTCGTCACCTTACATATTAAATATCAGTTCATATATCAAATGCTTCTTTCTTCCTAAGCAAATACTCTGGATAATAATCTTACAGGAAGGATTGGAGGTTATTTGGGGTGCTATTATTCTTCCAGGATAAGCTATTCCAGAATCTTTAAATGTCTCTGTGTACTTTGAATCTCTTTATATATTAATTTTTTGAATCTCTTTGTATCCTCATTTTAAACAAGTTTTAAAATGTTACTTAGTATTGATCCTTAGGTTCACTAAAAAATTATTCTCAGAAGTTGTTTTATTTGTCTCCAGTTTCTGATATGTTAGCTTTTTGGTTTTTCAGTTATTGTTTGATCTCAGCCAATTAAGATATCTAACTTCATTTTGCCAGTGTGTTAGAAGGTCACCACTGCTTTGTATTCCAACAGCTTATTCTGTATTCTCTGAAAATGCTTTCTTTCTTGTGTAAATTGATAATTAACATGGAGTTTATAAACATTTTAATTAATAAATCCACTGTTTTCCTTTGTGAATTGCATACACTTTCATGTGGTTAGAGAGGATGGTAAGTTCCAGTTCAAAGCGGCTTAGGATTTCACCTACAAAAGGTAATCTGGTTTTTAAATCTCATTTAATCTTTATCTGGCATTACAAAAGCTCAAAATCCTATACATTGCTTTCAAGTCAAAAGTAACAGAATTTCAACTTTGTTACATAGATTTCCTAGTGATACTTGAAGCATTTGATTTAAATAGATAAATGAGTTAAAGGGAAGTGCAAAGAATGAATGTTGTTTTTATGTATGCTTGCTTATTTAACAAACATTTTGATAATAGTTATACATCTTTACAGGGATAGAAAAATTTGATTTAAATTTTAACATATCA
>SJYW01026812.1:0-27584 GCA_006410735.1 Raphicerus campestris
GCCCTAGAGCGCCTTCCACGACCACTCCTGACCTCAGAAGGCCACCTCCTCGTGGTCCCCAGGACAGCCAGGCTGGGCAGCTGAGCCTGTCACCACCCGCTGTCACTCAGACACGCCCTCTGGCCAGACGGGCGTCCATCTTCCCATATTTTCTGTAACTTGTGCATTTTCCAAACAACTTGGCCCAGCATTAAGTAAATAATCAACATTCCAAAAATCTGTGTCAGAAAATTATTTTATATATATGTAAACGTATAGTATAATGAGTCCTTCAACAGATTAACTACAAAGTAATATTTCAACTTTATTTTAAAGCTGTTAATGAGGAAAATATATTGTATTTTAGGAATATTCTGTAAAGTTTAGCCCTTAGCTATTTACCCTGAAAATGCTGAGCATTTTACTGGCTTTTCTAAGATGTTTCATCTTTCAGGAATGCCAAGGACATTTTCTTTAAACAACACAATCTGTTCTTTAATTTGAACAGTACGACATTTTGTCTTTTCTGCTATAGGAACTAATCCTCTATTTAAGGAAGAAAAATTGCCCCACTCACTAAGGAAGCGGTCTCCCTGGATCTTTCACAGAACTGCTGGGAGTCTCCAAAGCTCCGGGCTCTTGAGGAAGACAGCAGCCTCAGGAATGACTCTGGCCGGTGGGTTTCTTCCTGCCTCAGCCTGAGCTTCCGGACACTGCTCTACGTGCTCTTCCCTCCTTCCTCATAACTCAGCACTGTGGACTCAGAGCATTTGCCAAGTTCCAGCCTCTTCACAGAAAGCACTGTTTAATTGTTTTAATTCACATTATCCAGTTGGCCACTGAGTCCAGGCTAACTCAAGTACAGGGCGTCTTTAAGATCATGGAAATGAAGACAGAGTCGACCCCATGTGAGATTTTCTCTCGTTCTGAAGGTGTAGTTTCTTTCTGTTCCTCTCTCCAAAACAACCCTGTTAGAATCTGAGAGAAGAGGGCTGGGAGGTCCCAGAGATCATGAGACTCCCAGGAGATCCCCTGACAGATCATCTCAGGAGACCCTTAACACAAGATCCCATGAGGTACCCTGAGAGAAGATCCCAGGAGATCCCTGCTATGAGATCCCAGGAGGTCCCTAACACAAGATCCCAGGAGGTCCCCTGAGAGAAGATCCCAGGAGATCCCTGCTATGAGATCCCATGAGGTGCCCTGAGAGAAGATCCCAGGAGATCCCTGCTATGAGCTCCCATGAGGTGCCCTGGGAGAAGATCCCAGGAGATCCCTGCTATGGCTCCCAGGAGGTCCCCTGAGAGAAGATCCCAGGAGATCCCTGCTATGGCTCCCAGGAGGTCCCCTGAGAGAAGATCCTAGGAGATCCCTGCTATGGCTCCCAGGAGGTCCCCTGGCTGTGCTCAGAAGCGAGGAGCAGTGAGCGGACACCATCCCGCTGCACCCCGTGCCCTCGCCCTTTGCCCCGGCCCTCCAGCCTTGCGGTGTAAGAGGAAAGTGGACATTTGACAAATATGAAAGTCTCTCAGTTTGATCTCTCTCAAAAAGGTTATATGATTTTATGGCTATTTGCAGGAAAATACACACACATGCATTTTATATCCATAATTTCAGCATATAATCCAATCACACACATTTGAAAAAATGGGAGCAAAGATAAAAGGCCTCTCCCCTTCTCTCCTCTCTCCTCACTTTGCTTCTCAAAATAAACAAACAGCTTGGGTCTTTGAGCACGATCATTTCCTCTATTCTCTCTCCCATCCATGAAGCTGTGGTAATGCCTGCCTGCCTAACGCTAGCAACTCTCGAGAGAATAAGCTAAGTAGTTACGAGGGTCCATCCCAAGCAGCAACAGCCCTGTCAATTCCGGGAAAGGCTCCCTGGGGGAAGGTCCCTGGTCCTGCAGAGGAGGGGTCCTCATGGGCTTGTGGGGACAAGCCTTCCTGGGACGTCACCTCAGACAGCCAGGCTCTGGCCGGGGTCCTGAGGGACAGTGTACCGAGAGTCAGTTTCTCTCTTCAAAGAAAGTCAGTCTGTGCTGCTGCTGCTGCTGCTGCTAAGTCGCTTCAGTCGTGTATGACTTTGTGCGACCCCAGAGACGGCAGCCCACCAGGCTCCGCCGTCCTTAGAATTCTCCAGGCAAGAACACTGGAGTGGGTTGCCAGTGCCTCCTCCAAAGCACAAAAGTAAAAAGTGAAAGTGAAGTCGCTCAGTCATATCTGACTCTTCGCGACCCCATGGACTGCAGCCCACCAGGCTCCTCGGTCCATGGGATTTTCCAGGCAAGAGTACTGGAGTGGGGTGCCAGTGCCTTCTCGGACTCTCTGTAGACATGCTCTGAGCTAAAGCACAGATGTCCCCGGGTGCCCGATTTCATCCTTGTGGGGACATCTCTGCCTGGACCAGCACCACGCAAGCCGGAGAAGATAAGGGCTGTCACCAGCAGAAGCCCTAAAATTCAGGTGGAGAATCGGGTTTCTCCCACCTCCTAGAAAAGCAAACGCCAACTGAGAGAAACAGACATCCATCAGCAGACACAAACCCTGCTGCTTTGGAAGAGGGAAATGTCCTAACTATACAAGCTGCTGTAGCATGAAATCCTTTCTCGCCAGTTTCTGATTTGTCTGATTTGCCCAAAAGAAAAAGAAAAGCAACTAGGCTTTCCTCTCACGAAACTAGGCACACGTTTGGGTAGATTTTCTTCTTCAGAATCTGCTGCTTATTCACTGAGGAAAAGGCAATTCATCTACAGGAGCTGCGGTTTTCCTCAGCAGGCAGTTTTTCTTCCTTGGAAACCAGATTGTGTTTAAGAAAGAAGTGACTTACACATTTGGTTCTTCAGCAACACTTGATGATTGGATTTTATATCTTCACAAATTGAGGTGATTGCTCTCGGGGGAAAATGAACAAAGGTTTCCTGGGAACCAAGCAATGTATAATGTACTTGTGCCCCGAGCATGTTTCCCAGCAAATTGTGTAGCTCAGCACATCTCTTTTCTATTGCTACGAAGAAAAAACCCCGTAAGAGAAACGAAAAAGTCTACGCCCATCCCGGTTAAACTCTGATGCTGAAACTCCCTCTCTGCTATTGAAAATCCAGGCCCGGACCTGCAGACTTCAGACCTGGGCTCGGGACTGGAAAGCAGTCCGGGGCCCCGCCCCCAGAGCCGGCAGGACGAGGGCCTCCGCCCTGGGCTTCCAAGCTCACACGCCCCGCACCACCCTGGACCCTGCCGAGGGGCGTGCAACACAGGGGGTTCACAGGGCGCAGGGGCCGTGGGGGCCGTGGAGAACGGGGGGTCACACCAGGCAGAAAGGAGGCCCCAGCAGAGAAGGGCACTGACCTGCTGAAACGAGCCCCCTGGCCGATCGGGGACCACGTGCCACGCTGGGTCGCCTCCTCTGAACCATGCGCGGCTCAGGCAGAGGTGCCAGGGCACCAGGGAGAAAGAGTGGGCAGAGGGAGAGGGGACCTGCAGCAGCAGCCAGGCCAGCAGGGCGCGGGCCCGCGCTGCGAGCAGCCCGCCCGGTGCCTCCCCGATGGCGCCGCAGGTTCTGAAGGAGGTGCGGGTTTGTCCCCCTGACTTGCTCACGCCCACTGCCCCGGGGCACACAGCCAAGTGGGTAAAGACGCCGCAGTGCGGAAGCCGAGGACGCGGCACTCAGGGCTGGAATGCCCGCTCCGAAGCGTCAGCCCTCACCCGGGGACAACGTGGAAGACCAGGGAGAGCAGGGCCCGGACAGGCCACCAGGATAAGGAGACGGTCCTGCGTCCAGACCTGGGCTCGAGAATCAGCCAGCTGCCCTCCGGCACCGCGTCTGTCACCGCCGTCCAAGAGAAACAAAAGCATCTCTCCATGAAGCATGTAAAACAAGCTTTCGTTACATGCCTCTACTTTTATTTATTAAAAAGCAGAGCATTCCAGATCGGTCCATTTATTACATGTGTGTCAGAGAGCTCACGGGGCTAAACTTTCAGATAAACATCTGGTTGCAAAAACAAGCTCTGCAGAAACCACTGTATTCTTGGCAAAACAAATGATAAACCATGATTTCACTTTATCTTAAATTTAAATATACAGCAGTGGGTGAAAATGTGGACACTGTCATCCAAAAGTGCTGTTTTCTCTGTGTGGAGTCCCAGTGACTCGAGAACACAGCGGTTCCTGAGGGTGGGGCTTTGCCCCCAGATCCGGAGGAAACAGAGCCTTCACGAATGACTCATCATCACAGGCTTTCAGTTTACTCCTAGGCACTTTCTCGTTTTGCTGTTTACTATGAAAATCACCCTTTCTCATCTGTTTTACATGCAAAGAGAGGCCCTAACCCTGAGCTGTGGTTGAAAACTGGATCCTTACACATGACACCTGGTTAGACTGGAGAGTGTGTGATAAAGAATTAGCTACAGACAAAAAGAAGGCTAATCTGCTCGCTCTGAGTCTGAGACAGGCTGTGATGCGACCTGAGGTTCCCCACGAGGGCACAGAGACTGCAGCCAAAGCATCCGGTCTCAGCGTCCGTGGCATTTCCTCCACTAGAGATTCTGAATGACAATATGTCTACACATTCCTTAACAGAAATGTTGTACAGGACTTTCGTAAACTATTTCATTGCATATAATTTACATTAAATGAGAGTCTCTTTCTGTAAATTTCAGCAACAACTTGGTTAAAAGGTATCACCACTCTGTGGGCATTCAATGGGCTGGAAAGTTGTAAATATAACATTAAGAGTTAAAACATCTTTAAGTGGAAAATCGCTCTAGCAGCTGAAAGAAGCCCACACATTTGCATAATAAGTGGCACTGATTGTTTCTATTCTTGCAGCCTCAAGAAAGGGAAATACCTCATAAAAGGAGGACAGAAAAAGATCACAGGCAAGGAGCCCTCTTCCTAAAACCAAGTTTTGAGGAAGAAATCCCTCAGCTCAAAGCCCCAGGAAACTTTCAGATGCTACCCAGCTCCTCAGAGGCAACTCGGGAGGTGAAAAAGCCAGTTCAGTCCACCACCCAGGAGACTCGGGGTCCAGGGGTCAGCGAGATGGCGGGAGAGGCAGCCCCCAGCTGTCCCCAGACCCCCTAGACCCACCGACACCGAGACTGCTGGCTCTGCCTGTGGCCCCGTCCGGGTCTGGGACGGATGCTGCCTCTGTGCCAGCAGGAGGGCAGACACGATGCAGCCTGACGTCACCACCGCACAGCGCTGGGCCCACAGGGATCAGCCTCACTGCGACCCAGCCTGTCCCCTCCGTGCGACCAGCCCATCACCGAGTTCCCATGAGACCACGAGTGGCACTTCAGGCCCTTTCTACGAGACCTGCAGAGAAGAGGAGCCCTCACTGAGTCCTCAGGCTTGGTGCTGAGCAGCACCGCCAGGCGCCCATGGACACACAGCCCTCAACAGTCTAACAGTATCACGTGCCAGGAGGACCAGTGTGTCCCCATTCACAACAGATTAAACACGAGTATCTAGAGACCCTGAAGCATTTGGAAAGTGAACTATGTACTTCCTTGTAAACCATGAGTCACTGCAAGGATCAAAGAGCAAGTGAGAAAACATTTTGGCTGAAAGCATGTGTGCTGCGTCCGCAAGAACCTCGTGGGCAGGCTCACCAGGAGCATGGATGCGGCCTTGCTCATGGCTGAGGACTGGCACAGTGGGACTGAGGACGCACAGCTGAGCCCCAGGAGACACAGGTGGGTCTGGAAGATTCCTCAGGCTCTAACCTCCCGAGGGGGTCCTGGCGTGCCCTCCTGCTGGCGAAAGAGCTGCAGCCCTCGTCTGACTGCATTCTGCGGGCGGAGCAGACGAGCAGTGGCTGCAGACTGCGAGGGAGGCAGTGACAGCTCCTTTATCTGCTGACGGCACCACTGCCACCAGCAGAGACCTCAGAGCCCACAGGCCCCCACCACTTTGGTTGGGACAGGACGAATCTTTCCCATATAGTTATGACTAGCTATAAGTTCTTGATTTAAAGCCAAGTTTATATCCTTTGTACATGTTTTTCCTCTTGGGTTCTTTTTGCAATCTTGGAAATCTTTTTTTTTAATTAAAAGTATAGCTCTTCAATTATCATTTATATTAGAAATAATTTTCTGTCTTATTTTGACTTAATTTTCTAATGTGTCCGTTTTTATGAGGTTAGAAACATTTCTTTATAGTCTATCTGCCTTCTTCTTATGGCTTCTGCATTATAAACGCCTTTCCCAATCTTATAACACTCAGAGATTAAGTTTAAAGAAATATAGTTAGCAAAGAATGCTGACCATCAGATTTCTAAGAAACACAAAGAGAAATGATCAAAAATACAAGAAAAGAAGTAATACTTCACATCCCCTCATGTCCAGGTGAAATTCCCTACAAAGAGAAGAGGCGCTGTGCAGAGGCCTGTCTCTTATACACATCTTTGCAATCTTGGAAATCTTTTTTTTAATTAAAAATATAGCTCTTCAATTATCATTTATATTAGAAATAATTTTCTGTCTTATTTTGACTTAATTTTCTAATGTGTCCGTTTTTATGAGGTTAGAAACATTTCTTTATAGTCTATCTGCCTTCTTCTTATGGCTTCTGCATTATAAACGCCTTTCCCAATCTTATAACACTCAGAGATTAAGTTTAAAGAAATATAGTTAGCAAAGAATGCTGACCATCAGATTTCTAAGAAACACAAAGAGAAATGATCAAAAATACAAGAAAAGAAGTAATACTTCACATCCCCTCATGTCCAGGTGAAATTCCCTACAAAGAGAAGAGGCGCTGTGCAGAGGAGCAGAATTCTCAGAGAAAATGCGGGAGGACTGCTTAGAACAAAGGTCATCGTGATACTGAATAATACAAAGGAAAAAAAGGTCTTTCAGACACAGATGTAAACCGTCAGCTGACCATTGGCAAGTCCACCGATGGCAGAGTTCTGAGTAGCAACAATGGGCATCAGAGGAAATATACTTCCAAAATAGCAACAGAAAAATAAGCCAGAATTCTGTCTTTCAGAAGCAAGGTGTGGTAAAAGGAGAGGTTTCAGTCCTAGAGAGACCTTTGCCACCTCTAAGGATGCTCTTTAGGAAGAACGGGGATCCCAGAAGGCGCGCCTGTAGTAACAAAGGGATAGCACAGGGAAAGGGCAAGATGTGGAAAGAGCTTTTGGGAAAATCAGTGATAGAGTCTCACTTTCGAAGTTAACAGACGAGAGAGCACACCCCACCAACCGAGGGCACGAGGGGGTCTGTGCCCACTGGGTGGCATGTCTGGGGGCTCCCAGGTCTTGTTACAGGAACACACTCTTCTCTCGTCCACCTGGACTTGCTTTTCCGGCATCCTCAGCTCTGATGAGCAGCTGTGCTGGGTATAACTTGTTGAACTGATGGTGTTTCTTTTTCCCTCAGCACCTTGGAGAGTGCCACCCCCCCCCACCCCCCCCCCCCCCCCCCCCCCCCCCCCCCCCCCCCCNGGCATCCTCAGCTCTGATGAGCAGCTGTGCTGGGTATAACTTGTTGAACTGATGGTGTTTCTTTTTCCCTCAGCACCTTGGAGAGTGCCACCCCCCCCCCCGCCCCCCCACTGCCTTCTTCCCTCCATAGTCAGGGGAGAGATGCTAGATTTAGGAAATGAATCACACAAATCCATCCCCAAAACATGACTTATTGGTGCATTTCTGACGAATGAAAACAACCAGCTTGAGAACTGGAAAGGCCTGTGGGATTTAGAAATCTGGCATTTTCTGCCCATGGGATTATGAACCATGAGTAAACGTAACAGCTACCAAGGATTCCTAAGGGACACAGTCAGCTTAGCCACAGAGGAGCAAGCTGGCGAGAGCCACCTAGAGGGGCTGTGCTGAGCCCCACAAACAAGCAGGCTTCACCACTAAATCCTTTCTCACGGGAACAGCTGCAAAGCCTCTCTGCTGATATAGTAGACTACTGAGCAGAGATTTGGCAGATGAATATATCTAAAAAGTGTGAACATCATCATTTTTTAAGAGACAACTTAAAATGCAGACAAAAATTGCACCTGATGGATGGTTTTAGCTGACAGGATACATAGCGAAACAGGCCAGAAGCGCAGAGTGCTGCCTCCACGCGCGCATCCAGGCCACACACTTTCCTACACTGTTCAATCTTCTACACATTTTCCACACAGAGCCAGGAACATGATGTTACTATTCACACAAATTCCGAAATGTGAAATAAAGAGATTTAAACCAAAGGAGGTGATAGAAAGAGCCAGGATCCCACAGGGAAGGAGTGGGGAGGGGGCTGGATGCAGCCTTGTGACCTGCTTCTGAGGTCCAGCCGCACTCCTGCCACCTCAGTCCTCCCGTCCCACCCCAGCCCCAGGGCAGCAGGGGGCTTTCACAGCAAATGTGGGGACACCCACCGCCCTGACCCCTCAGGGACTCCACTGGCTGAACCACCATCTCTTTCTCCCCAAGACTCCAGTCTTCGCCCTATTCCAGAACCTGCAGTGCAGGGTCCAAACCCACCCCCACCTCCTCCTGCCCACCTGTGAACACGGAGACTGCAAATCCAAGAGCTCTTCACCTCCGCCCTGACAACAGTGAAAGGAGCCCACAGGCCACAGTGGGATTTGACAAAGCAAAGGAAGAACGTAGCATTAATGCACAAAGATGGGGCTGGCTCCACCCATATCAGAGAGAGAATGCCTAAGCCTCATCAGTCTTAGTCAGCGTTTTGTCTTGTCCTGATGGGAAAGCTTTTCAATTTTACCTCCTGTCTTTAACTGCCAGCTTTATCCTCTTCATCATAGTAAGTTTTCTGTTACTTAACATAGTCAACAAAGGAATCTGAAATGCAGTACTTGGATGCAATCTCAAAAATAACAGAATGATCTCTGTTCGTTTCCAAGGCAAACCATTTAATATCACGGTAATCCGAGGCTATGCCCCAACCAGTAATGCTGAAGAAGCTGATGTTGAATGGTTCTATGAAGACCTACAAGACCTTCAAGAACTAACACCCAAAAAAGATGTCCTCTTCATTATAGGGGACTGGAATGCAAAAGTAGGAAGTCAAGAAACACCTGGGGTAACAGGCAAATTTGGCCTTAGAGTACAGAATTAAGGAGGGTAAACGCTAACAAAGTTTTGCCAAGACACACTGGTCATAGCAAACACCCTCTTCCAACAACACAAGAGAAGACTCTACACATGGACATCACCAGACNCTCTGTTTCCTCCGGATCTGGGGGCAAAGCCCCACCCTCAGGAACCGCTGTGTTCTCGAGTCACTGGGACTCCACACAGAGAAAACAGCACTTTTGGATGACAGTGTCCACATTTTCACCCACTGCTGTATATTTAAATTTAAGATAAAGTGAAATCATGGTTTATCATTTGTTTTGCCAAGAATACAGTGGTTTCTGCAGAGCTTGTTTTTGCAACCAGATGTTTATCTGAAAGTTTAGCCCCGTGAGCTCTCTGACACACATGTAATAAATGGACCGATCTGGAATGCTCTGCTTTTTAATAAATAAAAGTAGAGGCATGTAACGAAAGCTTGTTTTACATGCTTCATGGAGAGATGCTTTTGTTTCTCTTGGACGGCGGTGACAGACGCGGTGCCGGAGGGCAGCTGGCTGATTCTCGAGCCCAGGTCTGGACGCAGGACCGTCTCCTTATCCTGGTGGCCTGTCCGGGCCCTGCTCTCCCTGGTCTTCCACGTTGTCCCCGGGTGAGGGCTGACGCTTCGGAGCGGGCATTCCAGCCCTGAGTGCCGCGTCCTCGGCTTCCGCACTGCGGCGTCTTTACCCACTTGGCTGTGTGCCCCGGGGCAGTGGGCGTGAGCAAGTCAGGGGGACAAACCCGCACCTCCTTCAGAACCTGCGGCGCCATCGGGGAGGCACCGGGCGGGCTGCTCGCAGCGCGGGCCCGCGCCCTGCTGGCCTGGCTGCTGCTGCAGGTCCCCTCTCCCTCTGCCCACTCTTTCTCCCTGGTGCCCTGGCACCTCTGCCTGAGCCGCGCATGGTTCAGAGGAGGCGACCCAGCGTGGCACGTGGTCCCCGATCGGCCAGGGGGCTCGTTTCAGCAGGTCAGTGCCCTTCTCTGCTGGGGCCTCCTTTCTGCCTGGTGTGACCCCCCGTTCTCCACGGCCCCCACGGCCCCTGCGCCCTGTGAACCCCCTGTGTTGCACGCCCCTCGGCAGGGTCCAGGGTGGTGCGGGGCGTGTGAGCTTGGAAGCCCAGGGCGGAGGCCCTTGTCCTGCCGGCTCTGGGGGCGGGGCCCTGGACTGCTTTCCAGTCCCGAGCCCAGGTCTGAAGTCTGCAGGTCCGGGCCTGGATTTTCAATAGCAGAGAGGGAGTTTCAGCATCAGAGTTTAACCGGGATGGGCGTAGACTTTTTCGTTTCTCTTACGGGGTTTTTTCTTCGTAGCAATAGAAAAGAGATGTGCTGAGCTACGCAATTTGCTGGGAAACATGCTCGGGGCACAAGTACATTATACATTGCTTGGTTCCCAGGAAACCTTTGTTCATTTTCCCCCGAGAGCAATCACCTCAATTTGTGAAGATATAAAATCCAATCATCAAGTGTTGCTGAAGAACCAAATGTGTAAGTCACTTCTTTCTTAAACACAATCTGGTTTCCAAGGAAGAAAAACTGCCTGCTGAGGAAAACCGCAGCTCCTGTAGATGAATTGCCTTTTCCTCAGTGAATAAGCAGCAGATTCTGAAGAAGAAAATCTACCCAAACGTGTGCCTAGTTTCGTGAGAGGAAAGCCTAGTTGCTTTTCTTTTTCTTTTGGGCAAATCAGACAAATCAGAAACTGGCGAGAAAGGATTTCATGCTACAGCAGCTTGTATAGTTAGGACATTTCCCTCTTCCAAAGCAGCAGGGTTTGTGTCTGCTGATGGATGTCTGTTTCTCTCAGTTGGCGTTTGCTTTTCTAGGAGGTGGGAGAAACCCGATTCTCCACCTCAATTTTGGGGCTTCTGCTGGTGACAGCCCTTATCTTCTCCGGCTTGCGTGGTGCTGGTCCAGGCAGAGATGTCCCCACAAGGATGAAATCGGGCACCCGGGGACATCTGTGCTTTAGCTCAGAGCATGTCTACAGAGAGTCCGAGAAGGCACTGGCACCCCACTCCAGTACTCTTGCCTGGAAAATCCCATGGACCGAGGAGCCTGGTGGGCTGCAGTCCATGGGGTCGCGAAGAGTCAGATATGACTGAGCGACTTCACTTTCACTTTTTACTTTTGTGCTTTGGAGGAGGCACTGGCAACCCACTCCAGTGTTCTTGCCTGGAGAATTCTAAGGACGGCGGAGCCTGGTGGGCTGCCGTCTCTGGGGTCGCACAAAGTCATACACGACTGAAGCGACTTAGCAGCAGCAGCAGCAGCAGCACAGACTGACTTTCTTTGAAGAGAGAAACTGACTCTCGGTACACTGTCCCTCAGGACCCCGGCCAGAGCCTGGCTGTCTGAGGTGACGTCCCAGGAAGGCTTGTCCCCACAAGCCCATGAGGACCCCTCCTCTGCAGGACCAGGGACCTTCCCCCAGGGAGCCTTTCCCGGAATTGACAGGGCTGTTGCTGCTTGGGATGGACCCTCGTAACTACTTAGCTTATTCTCTCGAGAGTTGCTAGCGTTAGGCAGGCAGGCATTACCACAGCTTCATGGATGGGAGAGAGAATAGAGGAAATGATCGTGCTCAAAGACCCAAGCTGTTTGTTTGTTTATTTTGAGAAGCAAAGTGAGGAGAGAGGAGAGAAGGGGAGAGGCCTTTTATCTTTGCTCCCATTTTTTCCAATGTGTGTGATTGGATTATATGCTGAAATTATGGATATAAAATGCATGTGTGTGTATTTTCCTGCAAATAGCCATAAAATCATATAACCTTTTTGAGAGAGATCAAACTGAGAGACTTTCATATTTGTCAAATGTCCACTTTCCTCTTACACCGCAAGGCTGGAGGGCCGGGGCAAAGGGCGAGGGCACGGGGTGCAGCGGGATGGTGTCCGCTCGCTGCTCCTCGCTTCTGAGCACAGCCAGGGGACCTCCTGGGAGCCATAGCAGGGATCTCCTGGGATCTTGTGTTAGGGACCTCCTGGGAGCTCATAGCAGGGATCTCCTGGGATCTTCTCTCAGGGCACCTCATGGGATCTTGTGTTAGGGGTCTCCTGAGATGATCTGTCAGGTGATCTCCTGGGAGTCTCATGATCTCTGGGACCTCCCAGCCCTCTTCTCTCAGGCTCTAACAGGGTTGTTTTGGAGAGAGGAACAGAAAGTAACTACACCTTCAGAACGAGAGAAAATCTCACATGGGGTCGACTCTGTCTTCATTTCCATGATCTTAAAGACGCCCTGTACTTGAGTTAGCCTGGACTCAGTGGCCAACTGGATAATGTGAATTAAAACAATTAAACAGTGCTTTCTGTGAAGAGGCTGGAACTTTGCAAATGCTCTGAGTCCACAGTACTGAGTTATGAGGAAGGAGGGAAGAGCACGTAGAGCAGTGTACGGAAGCTCAGGCCGAGGCAGGAAGAAACCCATCGGCCAGAGTCATTCCTGAGGCTGCTGTCTTCCTCAAGAGCCCGGAGCTTTGGAGACTCCCAGCAGTTCTGTGAAAGATCCAGGGAGACCGCTTCCTTAGTGAGTGGGGCAATTTTTCTTCCTTAAATAGAGGATTAGTTCCTATAGTAGAAAAGACAAAATGTCGTACTGTTCAAATTAAAGNTCTCCTCTTTCACTTTCATCAAGAGGCTTTTGAGGTCCTCTTCACTTTCTGCCATAAGGGTGATGTCATCTGTATATCTGAGGTTATTGATATTTCCCCCAGCAATCTTGATTCCAGCTTGTGTTTCTTCCAGCCCAGCGTTTCTGGTGAGACATAGATAATTAAATGCATTATCTCATAACAATCCTCCTAGCAACCACACATGATGAATACGCTTATTATCCTGCTCTTACACATGAGAAATATAAGGCCCAAAGCCCTTAACTAAGTTACTGAAGTTTCATGGCTAGTAAGTGTAAATGGCGAGTGGTTCATGGCTAGTAAGGATGTAAATCCAGGCAGTCTGGCTCCAGAACATGCATCATTTATCACTATGCATTATTAACTAAATTACATAACTAATATAAGTAAACTTGAACATTAGGAGATTTGTTATGTAACCAACAAGAAGATTACAAAAAATATTTTGAAAATCAATTTGAATATATATACATTTGAGGATGCTGATATAATTATCAACTGTCCAATTGCAATTTTAGCATATTATATATACGTATATAGATAACCACACATTAGACAAAGTAGTATATTCATTAGAAATATTTCCTTTCCCCTATTCACATACGTAACATAATAACAAAACAGTCAAGTGGTTTAGCACAATGACTTGGGATCAAGACCATCTGGGTTCAAATCTCAGGTCTATAAATTATTTAACCTCTCTGTTCTCAGTTTTACTAAGAAAAAATGGAAAGTATCTACCTTATCAGGTTGTTGGAAAAAGTAATTGAGTTCAAAGGTGTGAAGAGCTTGGAGCAGTGCCTAGCACACAGTAAATATACACAAGGGTTAGCTATTACATTTTACAAATATATCTTTGGCATGAGGGGCTCTGCCATCAATAGAACCCAGTCCTCTAAAGCTGTTTGTTTTTTTTTTTTTTAACTTTATTTCCCCTTCCATCTAAGGTATTTGAGATACAGAACTTCTACTACCATCAGCGAAATTCTTATTACAGACCACAACATCTATCCAGGGGTCCCCAGCCTCTGGATTCTAATGCCTGATGCTCTGAGGTGGAGCTGATGTAATAATAATACAAATAAAGTACACAACAAATGTAATGAGCTTTAATCATTCCAGAATGAACAACCTCTCCACTGCTGGTCTGTGGAAAAAATGTCTTCCAGGAAACTGGTCTCTGGTGCCAAAATGTTGGGAATTTCTGCTGATCAAACATTAGAAATGCTATTTAAGAGGGTATCTGTGAGCTCTACTTTGGAAATACTTATAGTGTTGCTTTAAAAATTGTCTTTAAAGACTTAAAAAAAATAAAGCACCATTGTTGTATGAAGTGAAGTCGCTCAGTCGTGTCTGACTCTTTGCAACCCCATGAACTGTAGCCCTCCAGGCTCCTCAGTCCATGGGATTTTCCAGGCATGAATACTGGAGTGGGTTGCCATTTCCTTCTCCAGGGGATCTTCCCAAAAATAATCATTACATTATGGTTAAAGTTCATTGCCTTTTGCAAATCAGTTCTGTCAAAAAGCATTCGGTGTTGTTATAGGCAAATGTCTTCATAAACAACAATTTATTGTT
This sequence comes from Raphicerus campestris, assembly GCA_006410735.1. NCBI lineage: Eukaryota > Metazoa > Chordata > Mammalia > Artiodactyla > Bovidae > Raphicerus > Raphicerus campestris. Next base: position 14,270 of record SJYW01026812.1, read on the forward strand.
AAAAGTAAAATAACTGAAATAACAGGTCCAGAATTTGATGAGGAAACTCTTTTCTAAGGGATAAAGAATAACTTGGGAGAAACATAATGGTCATAATTGAGTTAGCTAATTAATATTCATGGATAGTGAAAACAAATCTTTGGCACTTACATTGGGTTTCGCCAAAGTTAACAGGTTTCATTGTGGAACTTGACATAACAAGCACACAGCTGTCAAACGCCCACCTCATTTGATGACCGTAGATAGAGCTAAAAGTAGAGGGAAAGGACCTATGTTCAAACCATCATTTCCTGGCACAATTCCCCATGATATATTTACTGTAGAACAGAGAGAAAAGAAGTCATCTTCAAGATAACAAAGCACAATTTCACTGCCATTCTGAAAAATCAGAGTTTTCTTGTATAAGAATGTACAAGTGTTAGTGTATAAATTAGCATGACTGTCAATATAATTAACAGATATTGCTCATGATTAGAATGTTCTTCCCTTTTTTGTTCCTAGTTTTGTTCCTAGAGACTGATATCTAGGTCCCAGGGAAGGACTGGGCAGCCTCTTCAGAACCCCTTCATGTTCCATCATCCCTTGACCTGGTTGAGGTTCTCTCCTAATGAATCTGGCTCAGTGACTTTAACAGAAGTCAGCATGTTTACCAAATGCTCCAGTTTCCTTTAATATATTTTTCTGGAGACTATCATGGGGTGGCACGAGGTGGGGTATGCAACACCAAAAATAAAAATAAAAAATTTCTAAAAAGAAAAGCCTGCATTACTAGCTATGAAATTGCCTGATAGTCTCAGAATTCCCAAGGGGCTTCTGCAGGCTACCAAACAAACAATAAGGAAGAAGTGAGTCTGAGTGAACTCTGGGAGTTGGTGATGGACAGGGAGGCCTGGTGTGCTGCGATTCATGGGGTCGCAAAGAGTCGGACACGACTGAGCAACTGAACTGAACTGAAGCATATAACAATTTTCTTGCCTGGCTTCTCATTTGGGGCCAGAACTGAAGCAAAATCAGTAAATACAGGAATTACTCTCATGGACAGAAGCAGAAATTGAGTAACATCTTTATCTAACCATTCATAAGCAAGTAATTTTTAACTCTTATATTCTTGTATTTTGTTCAAGTTTGAGAGCAACATCTCTTTTGGACAGGAAAAAAGTGGAAACATCAGAATAAACAGACCAGAATTTTTTTCAGTAAGATCACTAAGTAAATGAAGTGATACATTAATGCACATTGTTGGTAACTAGAAACTGCTTCCTAGGTAATGAAGCTTAAAGATAGTACAACAAATAATTTATCAGCCAAACTAATATTTTTGAAAATGAAAAGGGAATAAAATTAATAATTANAGCTGTTTTTTTTTTTTTTAACTTTATTTCCCCTTCCATCTAAGGTATTTGAGATACAGAACTTCTACTACCATCAGCGAAATTCTTATTACAGACCACAACATCTATCCAGGGGTCCCCAGCCTCTGGATTCTAATGCCTGATGCTCTGAGGTGGAGCTGATGTAATAATAATACAAATAAAGTACACAACAAATGTAATGAGCTTTAATCATTCCAGAATGAACAACCTCTCCACTGCTGGTCTGTGGAAAAAATGTCTTCCAGGAAACTGGTCTCTGGTGCCAAAATGTTGGGAATTTCTGCTGATCAAACATTAGAAATGCTATTTAAGAGGGTATCTGTGAGCTCTACTTTGGAAATACTTATAGTGTTGCTTTAAAAATTGTCTTTAAAGACTTAAAAAAAATAAAGCACCATTGTTGTATGAAGTGAAGTCGCTCAGTCGTGTCTGACTCTTTGCAACCCCATGAACTGTAGCCCTCCAGGCTCCTCAGTCCATGGGATTTTCCAGGCATGAATACTGGAGTGGGTTGCCATTTCCTTCTCCAGGGGATCTTCCCAAAAATAATCATTACATTATGGTTAAAGTTCATTGCCTTTTGCAAATCAGTTCTGTCAAAAAGCATTCGGTGTTGTTATAGGCAAATGTCTTCATAAACAACAATTTATTGTTAAAAGTAAAATAATTGAAATAACAGGTCCAGAATTTGATGAGGAAACTCTTTTCTAAGGGATAAAGAATAACTTGGGAGAAACATAATGGTCATAATTGAGTTAGCTAATTAATATTCATGGATAGTGAAAACAAATCTTTGGCACTTACATTGGGTTTCGCCAAAGTTAACAGGTTTCATTGTGGAACTTGACATAACAAGCACACAGCTGTCAAACGCCCACCTCATTTGATGACCGTAGATAGAGCTGAAAGTAGAGGGAAAGGACCTATGTTCAAACCATCATTTCCTGGCACAATTCCCCATGATATATTTACTGTAGAACAGAGAGAAAAGAAGTCATCTTCAAGATAACAAAGCACAATTTCACTGCCATTCTGAAAAATCAGAGTTTTCTTGTATAAGAATGTACAAGTGTTAGTGTATAAATTAGCATGACTGTCAATATAATTAACAGATATTGCTCATGATTAGAATGTTCTTCCCTTTTTTGTTCCTAGTTTTGTTCCTAGAGACTGATATCTAGGTCCCAGGGAAGGACTGGGCAGCCTCTTCAGAACCCCTTCATGTTCCATCATCCCTTGACCTGGTTGAGGTTCTCTCCTAATGAATCTGGCTCAGTGACTTTAACAGAAGTCAGCATGTTTACCAAATGCTCCAGTTTCCTTTAATATATTTTTCTGGAGACTATCATGGGGTGGCACGAGGTGGGGTATGCAACACCAAAAATAAAAATAAAAAATTTCTAAAAAGAAAAGCCTGCATTACTAGCTATGAAATTGCCTGATAGTCTCAGAATTCCCAAGGGGCTTCTGCAGGCTACCAAACAAACAATAAGGAAGAAGTGAGTCTGAGTGAACTCTGGGAGTTGGTGATGGACAGGGAGGCCTGGTGTGCTGCGATTCATGGGGTCGCAAAGAGTCGGACACGACTGAGCAACTGAACTGAACTGAAGCATATAACAATTTTCTTGCTTGGCTTCTCATTTGGGGCCAGAACTGAAGCAAAATCAGTAAATACAGGAATTACTCTCATGGACAGAAGCAGAAATTGAGTAACATCTTTATCTAACCATTCATAAGCAAGTAATTTTTAACTCTTATATTCTTGTATTTTGTTCAAGTTTGAGAGCAACATCTCTTTTGGACAGGAAAAAAGTGGAAACATCAGAATAAACAGACCAGAATTTTTTTCAGTAAGATCACTAAGTAAATGAAGTGATACATTAATGCACATTGTTGGTAACTAGAAACTGCTTCCTAGGTAATGAAGCTTAAAGATAGTACAACAAATAATTTATCAGCCAAACTAATATTTTTGAAAATGAAAAGGGAATAAAATTAATAATTATACTGGAAAAAGCAGGGTTAGAATGGGACAACTGAGGTTGTCTCCAGCAAATCAGGATATAGTAATTCTACCTGCAGATGGGGTGCATGTGTGTAAGTGTGTGTTCAGACTGTAGTGTGTGTGTGTGTGTGTGTGTGTGTGTGTGTGTTCTCACTTAGACAGGACTGCCGCCCACCAGGCTCCTCTGTCCATGGAAATTTCCAGGCAAGATTACTGGATTGAGTTGCCATTTCCTCTTCCAGGGGATCTTCCCAACCCAGGGATGGAACCCCAAGTCTCCTATGTCTCCTGCATTGGCAGGCAGATTCTTTACCACTGAGCAGATGGTACATACATCAATCAATTATCAAATTATTTGTAAAAGGTGATAAATTACATAATTGCATGAGCAATTTCAGAAATTCTTTATGGAGCATAAAATCTCAAAGTGTAGCTGCTCTTCTCTTTCTGGAGTATAAACATATATATATACACATGTGTATATATATATTTATATATATATATAGTTTATGTCTTTTTGTTAGTGATTTTGTTTGCAGGGAATATGTTTATTTTTATTTTTTGTCTCATTTGGAGTTCGTGTGTGTATCTGTATTTGCACGCCTTCACCCAGGCACTAGGTCTACAAAGCAATTCTCATTCTGAAGTTCAGTTCAGTTCAGTCGCTCAGTCGTGTCTGACTCTTTGCGACCCCATAGACTGCAGCAAGCCAGGTCCCCCTGTCCATCACCAACTCCCGGAGTCCACCCAAACCCATGTCTATCAAGTCGGTGATGCCATCCAACCATCTCATCCTCTATCGTCCCCTTCTCCTCCTACCCTCAATCTTTCCCAGCATCAGGATCTTTTCAAATGAGTCAGTTCTTCGCATCAGGTGACCAAAGTACTGGAGTTTCAGTTTCAACATCAGTCCTTCCAATGAAGTAGTAAGCAACAGTTCTGCGCCTGCGCCTTTCTGCCTCCACCGCTAACCAAGCTGCCAGAAGCTTTCTCCCCTTCGCGTTTAAGTCGGCCGCGGGAGTTAGTTGACCGATACTGCGCATGCTCCACGTCGCGTTTACCGCCAACCCCGCCCCCCGCCCTCCAACCCGAGTCCAGAGTCTGCCAACACGCCTGCGCGAGCGGGCGTGCCCCGGAAGCAGTTCTTTGCTCTTCTGACACGTAGCAACCGGTCCACTACAGGGTCCTTAGCTGAGTTTGGGGGTTTTGCGGGGCTACCAGAGCTACCGCCGCCGCCGCTGCCTGCACGTTTGGTGAGTGCACAATTCTGTGGCATGATGTGCGATTTCTCCCCGCACCTGGGCAGGGCGGCTCGTGGGCACCGCGCCCGGGTCCTTTCTCTCCGACTCTCCCTCCCTTTCGGGCCTTGCTGACGCGGATCCTGCGTTACTATGCGCCTTCCCGGCCGGCCCAGGCCTTATTTTGCAAAGAGGCTGTCGTGTTTTCAGGTGGGGAGCCCTATCCCGACGTGACGAATCATCTTTGCTGTTGTTGGTATTTTAGACCCCACAGAACCCCTCCTCCCGTGTTCCCCCGCCCCTCCCGTACCCAGAGCTTAACAGGCCCTCGAAGTGGAGGTGTCTTCCTGGGCTTTGACTTAGAGACATTTCTTTAGCACACCCAACCCGCGACCCACCTTCCAAATGCTGCAACCCTTAATTCTAGAAGAATTATTTGCCGCCTTCTGAGTGTATTCGCTTAAGTGTCAGGGTCGAATTCAGGAGGCCCTTAGGCATAAGCTGTCTTTGCCGTTTTTCTGTTGCAGATCATTTGCAATGTCAGGCTTTGATAATTTAAACACGGATTTCTACCAGACAAGTTACAGCATCGATGACCAGTCACAGCAGTCCTACGATTATGGAGGAAGTGGAGGACCCTATAGCAAGTAACATTTCAACTTTGGCCATTTGTTTTTCGAGATTGCAGTGAAAACATGTACCCTAAATGTTTGGTTCTGCCTTAGACTGAATGTGGGAACAAGTTGCTTATCAGGAATGTGACGTTTCATAATCTTCCTGCCTCTGGAGAGATCTTGACACTTGTTTGGGTCAGACATTGTTCTCTTTAGAGTTTGGTATTTTCTGCAAAATACTGAGATGTGCCATGAGTGGAAAAATAGATTGTTTGAAGAACCTTTTTCTAGTTCCGTATTTGAACATCATTTAGGATATGGGTAGGAGCGTAAAGTAGCTAGAGATAGGCTGTTTAAACCACAAGAGTAGTTAAAAATTAAAACCTTTTGACAGCTTCGTTAGTAGTGAAATCAGTCCAGTTTTCAGAGTATATCGATTGTTAACTGAAAGCACTGTTGGAACAAGCTCCCTACTATGATTCACCAGGTAGTTTTCATATAGCAACTGATAATCACTTTTATTACTTCTCACACCAAAACTTTTGTCAGTCAGTACTCACAACTTTCCAGTTGCAGATTGAAGGAGGGGGGCATGGGGTTGGAGACTCAAAACCTTCCAGTCCTGAACTGTTTAAAAAACAACAGCAACAACAAAAAATGTATTTTTTTTTCTTTCTGCTGTTCGTGGGGGGAAAAAAAGGGATGGTTTACCAGTCTCCTCTAGGACATCATATTCTTAGTTTCTTGTGCGTGTTCATTCTTTCAGTCATGTCCAACTCTTTACAGCCCCATGGACTGTAGCACACTAGGCACTTCTGTCCATGGGACCTCCCAGGCAAGGACACTGAAGTGAGTTGCCATTTCCATCTTAGCTTCTTAGGTCATTAAGATTAATCTTCTCAGCCTCTCTTTTAATGAAGGAGTTTCCTATACCAGGGTTACTTAGCCATTTTTAGATGGTCCAGGATCCCCTAGAGAATCTGAAGCAAACTAGGGGCCTGTTTCTGAGAAATACATGTTTGCAGTCAGACATCTGTATTAATGTGTGTATAACGTCCAGACAGTTCATGTGTTAACTGATGTGCATATGGACCCTGAATTAAAAACCATGAAGACTGTCCCAGGATGAGGGCATGTATCTAGTCCGAAAGAAGCGTTAGTACTAGGTCATGTTGCAATTAACACAGTGTGGTTTGTCTTGTATAGGCTATACTTTTTACAAAAGCAAAACAAAAGAAACCTGGAATCTGCTTATTTTGGTACATTGTAAAGCGTTTTTCCCCTAAAACTTAACACAGTAAACGGTGGAAGTGAGCATGTAAATAATAATCTCTATTCTCTGAATCATTTTTTCTTTCTGTTAAATTCTAAATTACATAATACCATTGAAGATTTATCTCTTTTTATCAGTTAATTGGTCAGGATTGGAGAAAATCTGTTGAGAAATATCCATTCATATATTTACCTAAATATGTATTTTTTGTGATTGTTCAGTGTATGACACGGAGAAGGTAATGGCATCCCACGCCAGGGAAATCCCTGGACGGAGGAGCCTGGTAGGCTACAGTCCATGGGGTAGCTAAGAGTCGGACACGAGTGAGTGACTTCACTTTTACTGAAATGGCAACCCACTCCAGTGTTCTTGCCTGGAGAATCTCAGGGATGGGGGAACCTGGTGCGCTTCCGTCTATGGGGTCACACAGAGTCGGACACAACCGACACGACTTAGCAGCAACAGCTGGAGTGCTGCAGTAGGGCTTTGGAAAACCTATCTCTGTATGTGGACCTGGGTGTATTTTTAACCAATGATATTGTTTAGACTCAACAGAATTATTCCATTTAGATTTCAAGTGAATATGTATCTCTGCCTTTCTTATGTTTCTTTCTTTCTGTCCTTGTTAGCATCTCTTTAAGGTGTAACTTATTGTCCTGTACACTTAGCATCTCACTTCAGTTCTCCATAGAGAAGTTGTTTTAGATATGCTGTTGCTAACCTCACAGTTCCATCTCAACAAAAATCGTGTACTGGTAAGCGTTGCTTCAGTGCTTGTAAAGAAGTTTTATTCCAGGCGCTAATATAAATGTTACTGCCAATTAATAAATAGGAATTTATAGATGTTGCTGAGAAAAATAAGACTAGTGTGTTAGCAGTAATAACTGAATTTATACTTGAGCTCTTCTGTATGTGCCTTCAATTAGATCTGCCCCTTGATGTTATTTTTATGTTTATCTCAGTTTATCAAATAATACTTTGTTTGTTATGTCAACTAGGTAACAAAGATCAGCTAACTTTTCTCTCTCTCTATTGATGAAAATACAGGTTCAGATATAATCTGACTTGGATTGTCTTCAAGTTTGACCTGGGTTATTATTAGTTCATAGTTCTTCATTTGCCCAATGAAGTCAGCTTTAACATTTTGCATAGTTTCCACTACAGGTACTTTACATTCATATAAGAAAAAATAAACCCCAGAAGTAAAAGGGCCTGTGATCTCAATCTGCTGAGGTTTATGAATGTCTTATTAGACATTGTATTATATATAATGTGTATGAAATATATAGAAATACCAACTATTTTTTTAAAGCGCTGAAAGCTAGTATTTTTTCATCTTCCTTTAACTGATAATACCTTTATGGACTACCTATGGATTTTGATCAGCTTAATTTGTCAACCCAGTATGTTAAGAGGCTTTGTCTTTGTTGCTAATACTGAGTGGTTATGAGAGCATTGGTTTCATCTGCTACTTTTCCTGCTGTAGAAGTGTTGATTTATTCTGTAAAGGTCATGTCTACCATATTATGTTTTAGTTTAAAATGAGTAGGAGTGAGTCAGGAATTTTCCTGAGCAGATCCTGCCAGAAAAGGGAAAGTGTAAAATTCCATGGTATTGTCTTTCATCTGATGAAGGAATGATAGTGCCACATTTAAAGCTCTTATTTGCTTGCATTATTTCTCTTCCTTACATGAAATTTATAGGTCTGTATCAGTGGTTCTGAAATGTTGTCGACAGACCCCAGAATGTCCTTGAGATCCTTCCAGGAGGTTTTGGAAACTGTTTTTTTTTTTTTAATCAAAACTATTTTTGTAATAGTAGTGAGACATTTTGCTCTTCCATGGTGGCTCAGAGGTGAAGAATCTGCCTGCAATGCCAGAGACCCAAGTTCGATTCCTGGGTCAGGAAGATCCTCTGGAGAAGGACATGGCTACCCACTGCAGTACTCTTGCCAGGAGAATCCCCATGGACAGAGGAGTCTGGAGGACTACAGTCCATGGGGTTGCAAAGAGTTGGACATGACTGAATGGTTAACACACACACAGTGAGACATTTTATATCTTTTTAGGTGTGTTGGCATTTGCACTGATGTTGCAAAAGTGATGATTGGTAAAACTGCTGGTACCCAAATGTGAATCAAGACAGTGGCATCAAATTGTTCTAGTAATCTTTGTATTCTTCATCACATACTTGTTGGGGGTGAGTGAAGCCAATTCATTTAAAGATGTCCTTGGTGAAGCTATAAGAATTATTATTTTAAATCCTGACTCTTGAAAATATATATTTAAAAAATATTCTATGTGACAAAATGGGAAACAGTTCTAAAGCACTTCTACTTCATACTAAAGTATAATAATTATCTCTAGGAAAAGCACCTATGCAGTTTGAGTCACAAGCTGAATCAACCACTTTTTCACAGAAACCTTTTTTTGGAAAGAACATCTGACAGACAAACTATGGTTATTCAGACTTGAATAATTTCTCAAACAATGAATGAAGTGACCTGTTACTTCAAGGAAAGCAGTTGACAGTATGTGGGGCCAAGGATCAGATTCACATTTTCAGGCAAAAATAAGCATTTTGGAAAACTTGTATCCATTACTGTGAAATTGTCAGCTTCCTAGTAATTATTTTCTGACAAGATCAGTGATGATATTAACAAATATGATTTATATACATATATTTCATATTAAGTGAGTCTATATTCGGAACATCTGCATAACTCATTTTAATATTTTCTAAATGGCCAATGCATGATGTTACAAAATTATACATGAGTAAAGAAAAGATCCAGTCAAAGTACAAGACAGTTCATTAGCATTCTTTGCAATTGCCACATTGCAAGTTAAGTTTAAAAAACTATCACTTTGCTCTGTGCTTTGACGTATCAGAAAGAATATTAATGATAATCTGAAAAGATTATTAAAACACTCTATTTTCCAATCATATGTCTGCAACACTAGATTGTCTTCAGATACTTCAACTAAATGGTGTATCACACAACAGAAGGAATACAGAGGCAGATATAAGAATTTTCAGCTGTCTTAAAAAATAGTTTTTTCATTTAAAAAAGTTTATGGTAACATATAATAGATTTAATCTTACTTTAACATATTAATAAGCATTTTAAACATTTGTTTTAATTTCTAAAATGAAAAAATATTGATATTACCCACATAAAAAATTTTAGTTCTAAATAACAAATTTTAAGAGTATAATGGGTTCTAAGGGGATCAAAGAGTTTGAGAACCATGGGTTTATGTCATTCTTTTTTTTTCTCTTGCGTGGATATTTATATTCTCTGTCTTTCTCTCCCTGGAGAAAGAGAATAAAATACAGTCTGTTTATGCAGATTGTACAAACCTCCATGAACTCTAAGGTGAATTTATGATACATACTTAGAGAGATGGCAGTATAGCGTATTCTACTAAATTAGAAGATGTGAGTTCTTATCCTAATCAGCCAGCTAGCCCCCTTGGGGGTTGTGCGTGTTTGTGTGTGTGTGTATAAGTGTGTAGGTAAATAAATAGTAATCAAGGTATTTGCATACCAGAATGACTGGGGAAATGCATGTACAGAAAAAAAAAATAACATGTTGATGTCAGATAGGATTTGAAGGTGATTTTTATTACAGTTGTTATAAGAGCTAGCTACTGGAATTAGAAAGTCTGGTTTTGAATCCTTGCACAAATCATTTGTGGACAAATCACTTTAACCCAAATATCAGTTTACACATTTTGGTAATGAAGAGGATGATAAAATTAACCTTCTAGAGTAGTGAGAATAATCTGAGGCAATTCACGTTAAACACTTTACACAGTACTATTCAGAAAGTTATTATGTATGTTTTGGGAAATTTCAGTAGCTATATATTACATATAACAGAGTTAATGAATCTGAAAATTAAGTGTCTTACTTCACCTGGTTTTGGGTCCCTTTACCTAGATAANTTTACACATTTTGGTAATGAAGAGGATGATAAAATTAACCTTCTAGAGTAGTGAGAATAATGTGAGGCAATTCACGTTAAACACTTTACACAGTACTATTCAGAAAGTTATTATGTATGTTTTGGGAAATTTCAGTAGCTGTATATTACATATAACAGAGTTAATGAATCTGAAAATTAAGTGTCTTACTTCACCTGGTTTTGGGTCCCTTTACCTAGATAATTGTGTATATAATGTATATGTATATAAAACATACATATACCTGCTGCTGCTGCTGCTAAGTCACTTCAGTCGTCTCCAACTCTGTGTGACCCCATAGACTGCAGCCCACCAGGCTCCACCGTCCCTGGGATTCTCCAGGCAAGAACACTGGAGCGGGTTGCCATTTCCTTCTCCAATGCATGAAAGTGAAAAGTGAAAACGAAGTCGTTCAGTTGTGTCTGACCCTCAGTGACCCCATGGACTGCAGCCTTCCAGGCTCCTCCGCCCATGGGATTTTCCTGGAGTCGAGTGCCATTGCCTTCTCCGCACGTATACCTAGATGTGTGTATATAGACTAAAAAGCATAGTCACAGTGGGTGCATGTGATGCATACTATTCTGCTTATCAGTTTCTTTCTGTTTTAAAATTTATATTTATTTGTGCGTTTTTTGGCCACACTGCATGGCGTGCAGGCTCTTACTTAGTTCCCTACAAGGACGAGAGATTTGAACCTGCACTGGAGTCTTAACCCCTGAACCACCAGAGATGAATATTAGGTTATTTTCTTCTCCACTAAATGTTTTTGGCTATCATTTCTTTCAAGTACCTACAAAACCCCCTCATTCTGTTTAACAGATGCATGGTAATCTATGCCCATGTCACAGTGTAGTTACAGATATATATTTATATTGTTTTGGTTTCTGTTTTTTGCCATTAAAATATTGTTGCAGTGCATTCTATCAGTATATTTTATAGCCAGAAAAATAAATAGTATTTTTAAGCATGTATTGACTAGCATGATAAGAGAATACGAGCTGTGTAGTTGAAATTTTAATTAATTAATTGGTTTTTTAAATTAATTAATTTTGGGTTGCACTGGATCTTCGTTGTTGCAGGTAGGCTTTCGCTAGGTGCAACGAGCAGGAGTTACTCTTTGTTGCAGTACACAAGCGTCTTACTGCAGCAACTTCTCTAGTTGCAGAACGCAGGCCCTGGGCACACGGGCTTCAGAAGTTGTGGCCTGTGGGCCTAGTTGCTCTTCAGCACATTAGGTCTTCCCAGACCAGGAATCAAGCCCAGTATCCCCTGTACTGGCAGGCAAAACTCCCATCCACTGTATCACCAAGGAATCCCACCTTTGATTTGCTTTTCATCAAGATGTTCAGTTAATTTAAAAATTAGATTTAACTTTAAAATCTCAAGTAACAGTGAGGTCATTAGGTTCTTATATTTTTGAAAAAGTGACTATAAATTTTTAAAGAGAAGTAGAGACTAAAAGATTTCTAAGGCATCTCAGCTCTCATTTTTAAAATGTCTTACCTTTAAAATAATTCCTTCTTTATTTCTTACTGTGGAATTGGATTAGTCCCACTGATAGATAGGTCATATTTTTCCAGAACATGGTGAAACAGATCATTAAAAGCTATTGCTTCAATATTCTTCTGTTCCACTTCAATATTCTTCAGTTGTTTTCATCACTAAAAAAGCCATACCAAGGTATGCTTCTAAAGAGTAAGATTTGTTACAATATATAGCAACAGAGATAATAAGTGTACATTTACTTAAAAAAATTAAAAGAACTATTCAAATGCAAGGTGTGTTAGAAAACTTTCACAAAGATGCTTCCTATTTTTCACTGTTTGAAAATCGACGATTGTTCTTAAAGACAATTGATGCACTTCCAAAAAAATAACATATTCAAAAGCATCCATTCTTCAGCACTCAGCTTTCTTTATAGTCCAACTCTCACACCCATACATGACTACTGGAAAAACCGTAGCCTTGACTAGACAGACCTTTGTTGACAAAGTAATGTCTCTGCTTTTTAATATGCTCTCTAAGTTGGTCATAACTTTCCTTCCAGGGAGTAAGCATCTTTTTTATTTCATGGCTACAGTCACCATCGGCAGTGATTTTGGAGCCTCAAACAATAAAGTCTGCCACTATTTCCACTGTTATCCCCATGTATTGATGAGAGTGGATGCCATGATCTTAATTTTCTGAATGTTGAGTTTTAAGCCACCTTTTTCACTCTTCTCTTTCACCAAGAGGCTCTTTAGTTCTTCGCTTTCTGCCATAAGATAGTATCATCTGCATATCTGAAGTTATTGATATTTCTCCCACCACTCTTGAATCCAGCTTGTGCTTCCTCCAGCCCAGTGTTTCTCATGTTGTACTCTGCATATAAGTGAAATAAGCATGGTGACAATATACTGCCTTGATGTACTCCTATCCTGATTTGGAACCAGTCTGTTGTTCCATGTCCAGTTTTAACTGATGCTTCTTGACTTCCATACATATTTCTCAAGAGGCAGATTAGGTGGTCAAGTATTCCCGTCTCTCAAATTTTCCACAGTTGGTTGTAATCCACACAGAATTTTGACCATTACTTTTCTAGTGTGTGAGATAACTGCATTTTGTGGTAGTTTGAATATTCTTTGGCATTGCCTTTCTTTGGCACTGGAATGGAAACTGACGTTTTCCAGTCCTGTGGCAACTGCTGAGTTTCCCCAGTTTGCTGGCATATTGAGTGCAGCACTTTCACAGCATCATCTTGTAGGATTTGAAATAGCTCAACTGGAATTCCATCACCTCCACTAGCTTTGTTCATAGTGATGCTTCCTAAGGCGCACTTGACTTCACATTCCAGGATGTCTGGCT
>SJYW01026817.1:0-14554 GCA_006410735.1 Raphicerus campestris
AATTTTTTACATTAAATTTTTAGGGAAGACATAATTGAACAAGTAGATGTATGTGTATACCTTCTAGCATTTCCATTTGTCTTTCCAAAACTGTTATTCAGAATGACAGTGCCACCAGTAGTATATAAATGTTTATTCATTCAAATATCTTACCACATTTGATGTTTTCTAGTATTTATTGATTTGATAATATGATTTTATATGGACTTTAATTTTATTTCAAACTATACTGAAAAGCTTTTTGAAATAAATCCATCATTGTTTTTAAGTGATTGGATATGCTATGAGATTGTTTTCTTATTATTCTATTTAAAAATATATATTTGTTTACACATGTCACGTTTATAATAAATAATAAAATCCTATAGTAATTATCTTAGGCCTTTCTAATACATTATAACACTTTCCCTGTCTATTGCTTATTAAACTAAATACTATTGATTACATTATGGGAGAAAGGTATTTGCTAAATCTATAAAAAAGAGCAAAGAGGATAATGTGGGAAAACTTTTCTAACAATAGAAACTTTGGTTAATTTTCAGAGAATAATTATTTTGTTCATATGTCTGAAGAAGATGCTTCTTCAGTTTTATTTTTATATAAAATTTATTTTGTCAGCAAGATAGGCTTGTTTACTGCCAACATGTACAAACAAGCTTATCTTCTTGTAGAAATAAGTACATTCACTTTACTACACCTTGTAGAACAATGCCTTTTTCTAATGTTCATCCTTAGAGGAGCAAGATAGAGTAAATAATATTTTAAATTCAATAGAAATAAGAAAAACTTCTCAGTAAGCATTTTTAAAGAAAAATACAGGGCTCCCAATCAACTGAAACTTTAAATATATGATTTGCAATCTCTGATCTTCCTTATATGTAACTAGGTTCAAACCAGTTTTAGAGAAAAGTTATATTTGTAATTATTTTTATTTTCAATGTACTTACAATTTTAAAAATCAGTACAAGAAATTATTAAGGTATGATTTAGCCTTAAAACTTTTGATTCACTAGGTGACTTTTTAAGTTTTATATGCAATTCTTATGTAAAGGGGAACACTAGATTAGCAATCACTACACTGTTACTTCACCATACTGCTGGCATGGTCTATTGATTGTGAGGTACTTGAAGGCAAGAACCATAGCTTTTAATTATCTATTCCTACCACTTAGCTGAGTGCTTTTCACAGCATGAATGATTATTGAATCACTAGAAAAATGATGACTGGAGGGTAAATCCTACTGTGCAATATATTTCATTGGGATTTCTTATCTGAGAGATAGAAACCATGGTTTTGGTGAAATTCATGTAAGGGTTTGTATTTTTCTATATTTATTGTCTTTAGCTTTTTTACATCTATATTCCCCATTGCTAAATTTTTCTGAAATATCATAAAGTTAGTGTACATGCTGTATGATGAATATTTCCTTAACAGTCTCAATTATAATCATGTGAATAAAAAAAAAAATCAGTATAGCCTCAGTAAGAGAAACTCACATGACACAGTCATGGACAAGGGCAAAAAAAATTTGACATTTTCCCAGATAACAGGAAAAGACAAATAAGTCACTCTAAGGGCATTTTTAGTATTAATTCCTTGCATTTCTTTAAGTCCCAACTGCCGGGCATACTTACCCTGGCTCTGGTGAAATGGTATCTTTTTCCTGTGTGTGACAGAAAGAAACTCAGTATCAAACCTGGAAAATGTATACGTGACAGAAACTCAAGGAGAATCAGCAATTACACCTCATGGAAATAGAAAATTATCAGCATATCAAAAAAGTATCAATAATGCATGAAGTATACTTGAGTCATAAAAACTCAACATACATGACAGGACCCTAACTATCTTGCCTGACACCAATGAAGATATTTTGGCACAATTTTATTAATAGATGTAAAATTAGTTCTCATTATATTTTACATTGACTAATAAGTCATGCAATATTTAAAATGTAGTATGTTGAATGTTTGAATCCAATTAAATTGAGCAGTTCTTTCAATAGATTTTGTCAGCTGAATGTGATGGATTCGCTCTCTTTTTCCTTTTCATGAAACATTGTTCTTTGTCCAACTTATTGTTAAAAACAAGTTAAAGATTATTGATTATTTTTTCAGTGGTAAGATTGTTTTTAGCAAGCTAATCTGTAAACATAATTGAAATGAGTGTCTGCAAAGGATAGAACCCCATGAATTAAGTTTATTTTTATTTTTACATTTTGAATTTGTTTTAGTTGTAAAGTTTTATATGATCATAGGGAGTAATGTGAGTTTGGGGTTTGTTACAGAAATAAGAAATGGTCTTCAGAGATTCTGTGTGCCTGCCTTTCTTCCACTGGGATCTCCCCTTCAGGTCCTCAGTGTGTCCACTGGGATTGCCCCTTCAAACCCTCAGTGCATCTGCTGGGGGCTCACACAGTGTGTGTCTGGTGGCAGTGTGCTGGAGGCTGAGAACGCAAGTCATTTGGCCATGCATGGTTGCTAGGGGTGCCTAAGGCCACCCACTCACCCAGCAGGCTGAGGGAGAAAGCAGCGTAGAGGTGGTGCCCAGCCACAGTGAAGCTGAGTCTGCAGGGTGTTTTAGCATCTGTGCTGTATGGATGGAGTAGTCTTGAGGCTACTGTAAGAATAAGACTGAAAGCTAGAGGCAGGAGACTTGAATCCAAAACTTGAGAACACCAAAGAACTCCTGATTCCAAGGAACATTAATAGACAAGAGCTCATCCAAAATACTCCATACTTACACAGAAACCAAGCTCAATGCAAGAGCCAACAAGTTCCAGAGCAAGACATACCACGCTAATTATCCAGCAATGCAGGAACACAGCCCTGAGCATTAAAATGTAGGCTGCCCAACACCATGCCAAACCAATAGACACCCAAAACTCAGTACTGGACACTTCAATGCACTCCAGAGACAAGAGATCCAGCTCCACCCACCAGAACACCGACACAAGCTTCCCTAACAAGGGAAACTTGACAAGCCAGTCATCCAACCCCATCCACAGGAAGGAAATTTCACAATAAAGAGGAAACACAAACATCCAGCCTACAGAAGGGCCATCCCAAACACAGCAATCTAAATGAGATGAAAAGCCATAAAAATATTCAGCAGATAAAGAAACATGATAAATGCCCACCAAACCAAAGAGGAGAGGATAGGGAGTCTTCCTGAAAAAGAATTCAGAATAATAATAGTAAAGATAATCCAAAATCTTGAAAACAAAATGGAGTTACAGAAAAATAGACTAGAGACAAAAACTAAGAAGAGGGGGCAAGAAATGTTTAACAAGGACCTAGAAGAAATAAAAAAGAGTCAGTCAATAATGAATAATGCAATAACTGAGATCAAAAGCACTCTGGAGGGAACCAAAAGTAGAATAACTGAGGCAGAAGATAAATGAGGTGGAAAATAGAATGTGGGAAATAAATAAAGCAGAGAGGAAAAAAAAAAGAATTAAAAGAAATGAGGACAACCTCAGAGACCCCTGGGACAATGTTAAATACCCTAACATTCAAATCATAGGAGTCCCAAAGAAGGAAACTAAAAGAGAGGGCATGAGAAAATACTGGAGGAGTTAATAGTTGAAAAATTCCCTAAAATGTGAAAGGAAATAGCCACCCAAGTCCAAGAAACCCAAAGAGTCCCAAACAGGATAAACCCAAGGCAAAACACTCCAAGACACACATTAATCAAGTTAATGAAAATCAAACACAAAGAAAAAACATTAAAAGTGGCAAGGGAAAAGTAACACATAACCCACAAGTGAATTCCCATAAGGATAACAGCTGATCTTTAAATAGAGACTCTTCAGGCCAGAAGGGAACAGCAGAACATACTTAAAGTGATGAAAGAGAAAAGCCCACAACCCAGATTACTGTACCTAGCAAGGATCTCATTCAATTATGAAGGAGAAATCAAAAGCTTTACAGACAAGCAAAACCTGAGAGAACTCAGCACCCTCAAACGAGCTCTTCAACAGATGCTAAAGGATTTTCTCTAGCCAGGAAACACAGAAAAGATTTATTAACTCGAACTCAAAACAACAAAGTAAAGGGAAATGGGATCATACTTATCAACGTTTACCTTAAATGTAAATGGGTTGAATGCCCCAACCAAAAGACAAAGACTGGCTCAGTTCAGTTCAGTCGCTCAGTCGTGTCTAACTCTCTGCGACCCCATGAATCGCAGCACTCCAGGCCTCCTTGTCCATCATCAGCTCCCGGAGTTCACTGATTCACATCCATCAAGTCAGTGATGCCATCCAGTCATCTCATCCTCGGTCATCCTCTTTTCCTCCTGCCCCCAACTCCTCCCAGCATCAGAGTCTTTTCCAATGAGTCAGCTCTTTTCATGAGGTTGTCAAAGTACTGGAGTTTCAGCTTCAGCATCATTCCTTCCAAACAACACCCAGGACTGATCTCTTTCAGAATGGACTGGTTGGATCTCCTTGCAGTCCAAGGGATTCTCAAGAGTCTTCTCCAACACCACAGTTCAAAAGCATCAATCCTTGTCACTCAGCTTTCTTCACAGTCAAACTCTCACATCCATACATGACTGAAAAAAAAACCCTAGCCTTGACTAGACGGACCTTTGAGGCAAAGTAATGTCTCTGCTTTTGAATATACTATCTAGGTTGGTCATAACTTTCCTTCCAAGGAGTAAGTGTCTTTTAATTTCATGGCTGCAATCACTATCTGCAGTGATTCTGGAGCCCCAAAAAATAAAGTCTGACACTGTTTCCACTGTTTCCACATCTATTTGCCATGAAGTGATGGGACCAGATGCCATGATCTTCGTTTTCTGAATGTTGAGCTTTAAGCCAACTTTTTCACTNGCAACTGAACTGACCTGAACTGAAAGTTATTTTAAGTCTTTTACATTCTCTTCCAATATTTTTACATAAAGTAAACAAAGAATGTGGGTGGAAGCCTCCTTTCTTCCCAATTCCTGAATCTGTCCCCCTTCCTTCTTCACCAAGGCAGCCAGGGTCACAGATTCTGTCCTCCTGTCTGTGGTTGAGGTCATTGTTCCATAGCTTCAAAGCATCTTTTCTTTCCACTACTAAAGTTCTGGAAGACAGAATCATTATTTGCTCATTTCCACTGGACAGATGAGCAAACTGAGGTCCAAAAGGTCAAAATTGAGCTGCCCAAGGTCAAAACTCCAAGTCAACTCCCATAGGACACAATTGTGCTACGTTACCAACCTGTTTTTTGTTCCCTATTTTTCTAATCCTCTTTGGCAAAATCTCACAAGTGATCCCATTAATCTGTTTCGATGAAAAGAATGTTATGCATAACATTAGCAGTGAATATGTTACACACAGAAATCTCAAAACATCTCTGGTTATTTTTCAGGAAACATTTTCACAGTCTTAAGGTGATTTTACAAATCCTTCTCTAAAAGGTGAAAATTGCTATTCTGAACAGCTCGAGCAGACAATCCAGTTTTCTTAAGTAGAACTCGATTAATTCACACCTGCCGGACCTGCAAATGTCACAAATCTCCCAACAAGCCTTGAACATTTTACAGCTTTTGTCTGCAAAGGGTGAGAAACAGGAGGAGCTGAGAGCCTTTGCATTTCACATATTTCATCACAGAGGCAATGGACGTGCTATGGGCCATGAAATATGAATATTATCCCAGACGGATGAATAAAACCCATAAACTCTGCTAGGATCCCAGTTCGGGCAGCCCCTGACCACTTCCACCCCAGCACCCCTCTGTGACTCACCTTAAAACCAGCCACTGTGCCTCGGACAAGCCACTGTGCCCGCTGACTTTCATGGGGCCCCCAGGATCTGCAAGGCATCCTGGGTAGACAAAGAGATGGACAAGACTTGGCCCTTGCCTTCAGCGTAGTGTTACTCGTTAATTGATGCTGATTTGCTTCTTATTAAAGTGTGGCCCATAATAGTGAGAAATAACATTTTTTAAAGGCGCCCTTTATATCCAGGAATAGAGGCGCACACATTGGCTGGGGCCTTAGTACATGGTGTCTGGCAGATGAGCCAGAGGCCCCGGAACCCCAGCTCCACATGGACGATCCAGGTGCCTGTGACCTTCTATGACCTCATATGGAAACAGGATCCTTGCAGATGGAACTAGTGAAGAGGAGGTCCTCTTGGACTGGGCCCTTAATCCAGCTTCCCTGGTGGCTCAGTGCGTAGAGTCCACCCGCAGTGCGGCAGAGCCATGTTTGATCCCTGGCTTGAGAAGATTCCCTGGAGAAGGAAATGGTAACCCACTCCAGTACTCTTGCCTGGAGAATCCCCTGGACAGAGCAGCCTGGCGGGCTATGGTCCATGGAATCAGAAAGAGTTGGACACGACTGAGCGACGGACACTTTCACTTTCACATTTAATGCAGCACAGTGTCCTTATAAGACCTGGGGAACCTGGACAGAGAGGCCCACACGGGGGAGACGGAGACACGGGGACGAGACAGCTACGGGGAACCAGGCAGAGACGGGAGGTGCAGCCACAGCCGGGGGACGCCTGGGAAGGTTCCCCTGGGAGCTGGAAGAGGCAGGAAGACCGTCCAGGTCTCAGAGGGAGCGTGGACCTTCAGTTACCTGGATTCTGGATTCCTGGCATCCAGGCCTGTGAGACTAGAGGGCCCCGCATGGGGCACCCTGCATGGCAGCCCTGGCAAAGCAGCACTCATCCGTCTGAAATCGAGGTCCCCGCCCCCGGGACCGTGCGCCTCACCCTGCTGAGCAGGGCGTCCCAGACTTGGTTTTTTCCCTGCTCCCCGCTGTGTTAGGTGGTCACCCCCACTTCTGAACCCTGGACCCTAACCCACCTGCCTGCCCTCGATGACCAGGGGGTCCTAGCCTGGCCTCCTCCATCCCAGGGCCCTCTAGGAGCCATGGAGCCAAGCTTGTGGGTTTCAGGCCCACAGACCCCGCCGTCCCTCCCTGAGAAGCGGTGACAGGACACAGAGCTGAATCGGCCGAGCCTCCTGACTAGGCAAGGGTCTCAATCAAGGGGCCCAGGCAAGTTCCCCCAGGGCTGGAGACGCCGGTCTGCTATTCCCAGGAACCCGGGGATGTAGGCCCTGCAAGACCATCTCGTTTCCAGGCCCCTGCAGCCATCTAGCTCGGGTTCTGCAGCTTTCGGCCTCCCTGCCCCTCCCAAAGGTGTGGCTCTCCCCGCAACTGGCGCCTGTCTGGTAGGGGACCGCCCCCCACCACCCCCCGCCCCGTCCTGGACCTGGGTCTTTGCGCCCCCTAGTGGTGCATCTGCGGATGTGCTGAGCGCTCCAGCCGGACGGAGGTCCCCGTGACCCAGTGAGCCGGGGCCACTCCCGAGGGGACACCCCTCACCGGGGCAGCAGCCGCCAGTGACCGTGATCGCAGGGACAGGCACGGCCACAGCACTTCAACCAGAGCACCAGGCCCTGGGGCCCAAGGTGCCTCCTGAGAACGACAGTCCCCAGACCTCAGGAGTTCCCCTGGCATCCCTGGCAGACTCGGCTGACCCAAGCTAAGGCTGCAGACAGCTTTGCAAAGGAGCCAGAGGGCTCTTTACAGACTTGGGGCCACAGGCCTTTTGCTCTCTGTGCATTGGGAGGCGAGGAGAGGGACTGATAGCTAAGAAAGTTTAACAGGCATGCAGCAAAGTGGACTGATGCCCATTTAATCTAATTATATATCTGATACATTTAATCTAATTATGCATCTGATAGGCTTTTTTTTTATTTTTTTACATTTTCCAGCTTTCATATTTAATGATTTTTTTTCAGAAGTATCAGTCCAAGAGGAACTGAACAAAAGAAACAAAACCTACCTGGGATGCACTGGTCTACATCCCGGCCCGGGAGCAAGTAGATCCTGGGTGTGGGGGGAACCCTGGTGGTGCGGCTGGGGGGTTGGCCCCACCAGGCTGTATGGCCAGGCCACGATGCTCAGCACCTGCTTCGAGACCAGATGCCCTGGGAGGCATGGAGGCAAACAGGAAACCCCAGAGCTGCCCGCGTGGCTGCTGGGGGAGGCCGAGGCTGCTGGGGGAGCCGGGGCTGCCGGGGCGTCTCTAAGACAAGGCTGTGCCCTGAGGGGGCTAGCTCCATGGGAGGGCAGGCCTGAGGTGGGAGGGAGCCGGTTCACCAAAGGCCTGGGTGAATGAATGAACGAACGAGTGTTGGAGTGCGTCAGAGAGCAACTGGAGGGACCCTCCGGGGTAGGAGCTGAGCCCATTCCTCATCACCCCTCACCCCCCTGATCCCCTTCACACCCAGCTGAGTGACACACTGGGGGCTCCAGGCAAGGAGGGGTGGGGTCAAGGTACTTGGCTTTGCTCTCACTGGGTCAGAACCTCATTTCTCAGCCTTGGGCACTCTCTGCCTGCCCGCCCCAGCCGTGCAACCAAGGAACACCTCCCAACTCCAAGTTTTCCTTACCTGTAACTTGAAGCTCTAGACCAGGGGTCATGGGTCAAATCCAGCCATGCCCCTGCTTTTGGAGACGTTTTACTGGCATACAGCAAAGCTGGGTGGAGGCCCTGCAGGGTGAGGGCTGGTGATGACAACCCACAGACCCGCAAAGCCCTTGTCTACAAGTGAAAGATGCTCAGTCATGTCTGACTCTTTGTGACCCTATTGATTATACAGTCCATGGAATTCTCCAGGCTAGAATACTGGAATGGGTAGCTGTTCCCTTCTCCAGGGGATCTTCCCAACCCAAGGATCAAACCCAGGTCTCCCACATTGCAGGCAGATTCTTTATCAGTTGAGCCACCAGGGAAGCCCAAGGCTACTGGAGTGGGTAGCCTATCCTTTCTTCAGGGGATCTTCCTGACCCAGGAATCGAACCGGGGTCTCCTGCATTGCAGGCAGATTCCTAACTGAGCTGTCAGGGAAAGGGACAGGGAAAGTGAAGTTGTTCAGTGCTCTCTGACTTTTTGCTACCTGGTGGACTGTAGCCCACCAGGCTCCTCCGTCAAGAATACTGGAGTGGGTTGCCATTTCCTTCTCCAGGGGATCTTCCCCACCTAGGAATCGAACTCAGGTCTTGTGCAATGCAGGCAGACGCTTTAACCTCTGAGCCATCAGGGAAGCCCCTCTCAAAATAGTCTGAGGCAAAATAGTTACCGCAAAGCCCTTAACTATTAATATTTGCATATTTACTCTGAGTCTCCCGCGCTAGAGGCACCTTTCTCAGTCGGAGCAGCACTGTCTTCTAGCAGGCAATCTGGGAACTTTCTGGTGAGTCACGGAAATACTCTTTCTAGTATATTCAACTTATTTTCCTTTCTGTTCTTATACCTCCACTGCCTAGTGGATACAAGGAAATATGTTTATCTTTTTGAAATTCGGCGCATAAGCAGGTGAGAGTCTCTATGCGTTCACGGCGGAGGCCTCAGAGACGATTTTTCACGTGGGACCACCACATCCGCACAGCCCCCGGCATCCGCATCCCGCTGCCCTTCCGAGGCGCAGCCACGAGAGGGCGGTAGAAGCCCGCGAGAGCGCGGCGGGAGCCTGGCCCGCGGCCCCGCGGATGTGCACGCGCCCGGGACTGGCAGGCGGTCCTGAGTTCTCAGCGGGAGTCGCTGAAAAGTCTGCGTCGGAACCACTGAAGAGAACGCTCTAGCATGTGAGACACACGCTGGAGCACATGGCCGTCGGGATGCTCCCGCCCCCAGTGACTCGAGATGGCTTGTCCTCAGGGAGTCCCTTGGCCTGCAAGGAGATCCAACCAGTCCATCCTAAAGGAAGTCAGTGCTGGGTGTTCAGTGGAAGGACTGATGCTGAAGCTGAAACTCCAATACTTTGGCTGCCTGATGTGAAGAACTGACTCCTTGGAAAAGACCCTGATGCTGGGAAAGACTGAAGGCAGGAGGAAAAGGGGGCGACAGAGGATGAGATGGCTGGATGCCATCACCGACTTGATGGACATGAGTTTGAGTGAACTCCGGGAGTTGGTGATGGACAGAGCGGCCTGGCGTGCTGCAGTCCATTCTGCAGTCCGCGTCCGCAGAGAGTCGGAGGGGACTGAGCGACTGGCCTGCCCTGTCCTGTCCTCACAGATACTCCTCCTGGGAGGTTCTGTCGGGCCCTCCCCTGCGGAGTCCCATTTACGCTCTCACACTCGCAGAGGCCAGGCAGCGAGGGCGCCCGCCCCTTCAGCTAAGCTGAGTCTTCCTCTGGTGTGTGTGATGGAAGGGTCTTGAGTGTGTGTGTATGTGTGTGTGTGTGTGTGAAACACCAGGAAACATACATTGGCAAATGTTAACTGGCCATTTTGGAGACCACTTGGCTTTGGGTTTTGCTTGTTTTAAGTTGGGTTTCTTGTTCATTTTCCAGCCGTCGTTGCCAGTAACCCAGGGCTGGGGGGTGGGCAGGGGAGCCCGCTCAGTGCTGGTTGGCAGGGCCTGTCCCAGCAGCACTGGAGGGAGCACAGCCCGGCTTGCTGGGTGAAGGAGTGCATGCCCAGAGGGGGAACAGGGCTGGTGGAGTCCACGGGCTCTGGGACCACGCCCATCACCACCGTGGCTCAGTCCGTCTCTCCGGATGCCTGTGTCTCCCTTCAGCCCCCTCTGTCTGGGGAGGAGAGGGATGACTGGTAAAAGCAGCGGGTGACTAATAAGAGAAAGTTACGCAGGAAATGAGCAAGGACCGCCCCTCTCGGCATGGCGGTCCTGCTCTTCCCCGCGGCCCCAGCATGGTGAGGCGCTGGATCCCTTCCTCGGGCTATGGCTCCTGGGATGGGCGATGGGAAGGCTGGGGGCCGTGCGGTCCTCCTCTCCACCTCCCCAGCCTGGGAACACAGACGGGGCCGTGGATGAGGTCACTGGGTGATGCGGCCAGGGGGCACGCAGGCCTCTGCATCCCAAGGCTGATGGCCTCAGGCTGGCGGCTGTGCCTGAGCAGCTGAACTAACATCCCTCCTCCAGGAAGTGGAGGGTTGCCTGCCAGATAGCTGCCCAAGGGTGTCGCCATCACCCTTAACTGGTGTCTCTGTGTGGCTGATTTTTGCTGAGATCCTTTTGAAATTCCATGCCTGTTACACCCTTGTAGATTGGGAGTGTTGGAAACCCCCATTCTCCCCCTGACCTCAAGTGCTGACCTCATCACCCCACAGGGGGCCTTCTCAGCCCCACCTCACATGACCATGAGAACCTAAGCTTCTTCATTCTTCCACAGTGTGTTGTTCAAGGCTGTGAGAGTATGCCACTTCCTCCAAGAAGTCCTCCAGGACTTCCTTTGCATTGTGCACCCCAGGATTTCATTTGCATCTCCTGGGGGCCTACTATGACAGACTGGGGGTGGCGGGTCCTTCTTGCGTGGAGCATGCTAATTGGATTAAAACAGCAGCAATGAAATAATTTGCTTCTCCTGAAAGTGTCACTTCTGAACAGAGATGTGTTCCTCATAGCTGCTCCAATGAGTGGGAATATTGGTCCTTAACAAAAGTGTTGTTAGACCATGAGCAAGCAGGTCTGGAGCTCTATCAGGACTTAGCAGCGAGGCTGTGGGCTCTCTTTGGGGGTTTTGTCCCCTTCCCATTGACCAGCCCCCCTTGGGGGTCCCTTCCCCCATGGGCTGGTATCCCCCCTACTGCATCCAGAGGGGCAGCTCCTTGGGACCCCCTCCCTTGGGCCCCCCTGCCCTCTCCTCATGACGGGTGCTGCCTTTTCCCAACTGGGGTCCGTCTTCTCCCAGCAGAAGAAAGGGGAGAGTGACCAGGGGGGGTCCTGCCTCCCTCTGGAGGCTCAGTCCTTCCACTGTGGCCTGTCCTACTGGACACCGCTTCCTCCTGCTCCCGGGATGCTCTCAGACACCCTCCGGGAAAGCTCTCAGCTTGGAGTGGAGACTACGGAAAATTCTGCAGAAAGCCGAAGTCTTTGCACCCCAGACAGAGCCCCCTCTCTGACCTGCCTCCTCCTTCCTGAACCCCGACCTCTCCATCTGCAGCTCCACACAGCACCTGTGAGCATCCTCCGGGCCCTGTGTTCAAGGCAGGCCTCTCAGGGAGCCTCACGCCTGCCCTGCTGCCGCCCAGCCTTTCCCTGCCTGCCCACTGCCCTGCCCCTGCCAGTGGCCCCAGGCTGCCTCATCACCCCATGCTGTGCTCTCCCAGCTCCACCTCCTGTGTCCGCAGCCCTTGCTTCCTCTGGGAAATCTGGGCTCCCCTGGCACCGCATCCTGGCCAGGACCCTGTACCCCGATCCCTCTGTGCCCCACTGCTGGCTGCAGCCGTCAGGGTGCTCCTGGGGTTGGGAGGCGCTCTGGAGGTGACGTCTGATCCCCACTTCCCTTTGACATGGGCTGGTGGGACCTGCCCAGAACTCTGCCCCCCTCTAAAGCTCGAACCTTCACCCCTACACCCAGCCCAGCCCTTGGCGCCTACGGACAGAAGGTGACCCTACAGACAGAGAGGGCCGCCCCAGAGCAGTGGTCAGGGGTTGACAGACCCCACTCGGAATTTACCTGAAGTCTGCATGCTCTGACCACTTGATGGCATACGCACGCTCAGATTTGAGTGTTCACTTCATCCTTCTCAGAGAGTGACTTTTATGAGAACCTCTTCTCTGCCTGCGAGATGGATGGCGGCCCCCGCTGGCCCCTGACCATCTGTCCTCCCGTGAAGAGCAGTCACCACCAGCAAATCTCCAGGAGTCCCTGATGCAGAAAGCAAACCCCCACAGCCTGCGGCCCTGGGCCCCGACCACCACCTCCCCACCTCCACGCAGGCCTCCTTTCTTTCTTGCAGAAGCTTCCACCAGCCAGGGCGCTGCTTGGAGGGACCAACTCTCCAGTGTGGAAACTGAGCTGTAAAAGTTAATTGTTTTATTGGGCTTTAAAGAGCAGAAGAACACCACACAGCAGAAGTGCGTGGGAGTTGCTTTCTAATTTATTTTTGTAATGAATTTTCACTTGTTATTGATTTTCGCGGGCTCTGGGGGTGAGGGGGGGCCTGTACCTTGGCCCCTCTGAAGGGCTCATGGAGTGAAAGGGCAAGGAGGCTGCTGGTTTATAATTAATTCCCTTCTTTTTTAAGGAAGATAATCAGGAAGGCTCTCATGAAGTTGAGTATTATCCCCGAGTGAAATAGTCTCAGAGGCATCATCCCGGGCTTTCTGGAACAGATCAGAGCAACTCCTGGGGGCCAGCAGAGCAGAACAGCAGCTCGGGCGAGCGGGGCGGGGGATGGGCAGTGATCGGGAGCTTTGGGTTCCTGAGAGTCTTGCTAATCCTTCCTGGAGTGGAAATCTGCTTGCTTTTGGAGCAAAGGACTTCCTTCCCGGCCTGGGGTGGGGTGACCACACCAGCTCCCCTCCACCCTCTCTCCCCGCTTTGATGGGATTAAGCGGCTGGGGAGATTCATTTCAGCTAACAGGCTCTGACTGACGGCCTCTGGCGGGGTCACCTCCGAAACATCCCCCCGGCCCCAGGGAGAAACTCACGTTTCCTCTTCTTGAAAAATTACTCCTCTCAGGCTCCATTTAAATTCTTTCTCAATAGAAATTTCCCATAAATTTACCACTCTTAGAGAGTCTCATTTTCTCCAACGGAACCCGAGGAAGGAAAATAGATTCTCCTTTTTTTTTTGTTGGGGGGGGAGCAGGGGAGATGTCTTTCCTTTCAGGTGTTAAATGTCCATGTGTGATTTATTTGAATGAACACGGGTGGGTTAATTCTATAAGCATGGACCCCAGAGGGGCCAGCATTGCTGTAAACGCAGCGGAACTGTTTTGAGAGACAGGCTGTGGAGCCGCGTTGATGGGCTCAGGGGATATGTCCGCATCGCCTCCACCACCTGCCAGCCCAGAGGCTGCTGAGCAGGGCCTGCGAAGGCTGAGGACACAGTGACGTCCGTGCCTGCGGCTGGCTCTTCCCTGTGCTGGTCAGTCTTCCACTGTCTGTCCTTCTCACCCGCCAGGCCTCTGAGCAGCGGCCACCACCCCCAACCCCTCTCCTCACCCCCTCACCCCTGACTCACTCTCTACCTGGTGCCCCATCATCCCATCACCAGCACTTTGTCTTCCACTTGGTGTGATGTTCTGTTTCCACCTTCCGGCTCTAAAGCCCAAGTTCCTTGAGGGCAGACTCAGGGCTGGCTGTGCCAGGAACAGCCCCAGACCACAGTCAAGCCCCGGACGGGGCTGATGGGTGAGTGGAGGACGTGGACGAGCTGGGTAGGGGGCGTCTGGTTAAGGCAGCCCTGTCTGGCTCTCGGGGAAGCCTTTGGAGTCCAGACATCAGAGCCCCACCTGTGCATCTGCGCTCTGTGGCTGCTCGGGGAGGGCTGGAANGACGTGGACGAGCTGGGTAGGGGGCGTCTGGTTAAGGCAGCCCTGTCTGGCTCTCGGGGAAGCCTTTGGAGTCCAGACATCAGAGCCCCAGCTGTGCATCTGCGCTCTGTGGCTGCTCGGGGAGGGCTGGAAGGGGGCTCTGGAGCCCACCTCCTGGCCCCGAGGACTGAAGGGAGAAGGGCAGACCCCTTCTCTCCAGGTCCTCATCGTGGAACGGGGCAGGGAAGAACACAGTGAGCGGAGAAGCCTGAGCACGTTCCCTGATGGGAAGCGTAAGGGGGAGGAAGCGTCC
>SJYW01026820.1:0-10413 GCA_006410735.1 Raphicerus campestris
CAGTGACTGCATTTGTACAAAAAGGCTGTGTTCAGAGGCTTGCCCCCCCCCCCCCCAAGATTACAGCCTGGCTTTGCATAGTATTTTTTGTGCTGAAAGGACCCTTGTCCTTTGTTACTTTGTTGTACAATCTCTGGTTTGCTGTGCATTATACAGCCAGAGGACATCTTGGCATATTCAAGTATGGCTTGCATAAATAGCTTTCTTCTTATTTTAAACAGGTTTCAACTTTACTTAGGTTTAAGAGTTTGGGTATTTTCATTGACAATGAAAAACAGCGATTGAAACTGGTGGCCCCAGCCCTGTCTCTTATACACATCTTTTNTGCATAAATAGCTTTCTTCTTATTTTAAACAGGTTTCAACTTTACTTAGGTTTAAGAGTTTGGGTATTTTCATTGACAATGAAAAACAGCGATTGAAACTGGTGGCCCCAGCCAGTAGACTGAGTTCTGAATTACACTAAAAGTCAACAAGAAGGGAACATTCTTGGGATGCCAGATCACTATCCAAAAAAATATCTAGCAGCCCCTTGATGACCCAGCTCTCTGAATAACAGTCATTCTTGAGTACTGATACCAGCCACCTTGCTCACCACTACCGCTTAAGCCACTTATCACCCTCACCTCAGAACCCAGCTTCTGTGAGGCACACTCATCTACTGCAAGAAAGTGCATTTGGAAGAAAGCAAGGCCTCTGCAGAGCACTTCTGGCTGAAGCCCACGAACTCCAGGTCAGCTGGATCAAGAGCAGGCAGGGAAATTCTCAAGCAGGAGTTTGGAACTGAAGCATCATATAAGACTTGGAAAGCAGGAATGAAAAACCACACTATGGGACTTCCCTGGGTGGCTAAGACTCCGTACTCCCAGGGTAAGGGACCTGGGTTCAAACCCTGATCAAGGGATTAGATCCCACATGCTGAAACTAAGAGTTCAGTTTCATTTATTCACTTATTTCATTAAATAAATGAAAATAAATTAAAAAAAAAAAAGAAAGAAAAGCCACACTATGTAATTCAAAAATAAAAAGGACTTTTTGGGGGGAAATTTTCTTTGATAACTCACCTTAGGTGGTGAGACCATTCCAGATTCATATGAAAAGAAATCCCCATTTGGGGAGAAAATCTGAGTCTGTGTTTTGTGATACTGGATAGCTGGACGCTGATATGATTTTATAGGATTTTCCATTTTAGAAGCCCAACTTGATGACTTTACATGGGGGAATCCCATCTTTGACTCAAGAGGTTTTGAAAATCAGAGCAGAGCTGTCATCTGTGATGCTCAGTACCAAGGGTCACTTGGCCCAGAGACTGTGGAGTCAGCCATCTATGTATACAAAACATTTACCCAAAAGGTACTTTTCAGTAAAATCTTGGATAAGTTTTTCTGTTTTCATTTTGATTCTTCCAAGGAAACAAGAAAGACTGAGTTAATAATGCTTTTACTCACTTAAGCACTTTTTCAAAATAATAAAGTACATCTTTAAATTTGGGGAGGCATCTCTAATAGAAAGGCTTCCTTAAAACCTTAAGACAAATATTATTCAGAGATGCTCCTGCCCATGATGGCTACAGAGTAACAGTGAATCCTCAGTTGGGTGGCTTCCAAATCAGAATTGCACTTTAACTGACTAATTCTTTATTCTTGCACCCTTACAGGATAGTGGGTCTGGGAAACCATCATTTTGTTACCTGCCAAAGAATTAAAAAGAAGCACATCAAATGCCAACACTCCACCTGCACAGTGGGGGTGAAGCAATTTTGTTCCCTCAAACATATTTTTTATAGTGTCTACTACACCATTTGTAAATGTCTTATTTTAACCTCAGAATTTAAACTAGCACTATGACAATGCAAAAATTGAAAAATAAGACAGCTCTTTCTGTGAAAACGTGAGTTTATTTTTTCTCCTGGATAAATTTTTTATTAAGTACTCTTAGCATAAACTGAGATTGGCAAGATTCTATGCTTATTGTCAGAAGCAGCTTTTTGAGAGTGGCTAGTTCCAAATAGAATTAATCAGGAAGACTTCATTTCTTACAAGATCTAGCTAAGGAAGTAAAAGAGAAACAGTCTGACTCAAAGATAAGGTTTCAGGGAGAGGTTGAAAGAATGCTTAAGTTCAGAAGCTAATAATTAAAAGATTTGTGAGGAAGGTACTAGGGCTTGGTACTTTCTGTACACATTCTTTATATGTTCCTTACAAATTACTGATGTTAGTGCAAATTTCAACTCATTAAACTGTCTTAAATTAATCTTTTAGGAAATTAGAGATGCCAAGGGAACATTTCATACAAAGATGGGCACAATAAAGGAGAGAAACAGTTTGGATCTAACAGAAGCAGAGTATGTTAAGAAGAGGTAGCAAGAATACACACAAAAACTATACAAAAAAGATCTTAATGACCTAGATAACCATGATGGTGTGATCACTCACCTAGAGGCAGACATCATGGAAGGTGATGTCAAGTGGGCCTTAAGAAGCATCACTACGAACAAAGATAGTGGAGGTGATGGAATTCCAGAAGAGATATTTCAAATCCTGAAAGATGGTGCTGTGAAAGTGCTGCACTCAATATGCCAGCAAATTTGGAAAACTCCGCAGTGGCCACAAGACTGGAAAAGTTCAGTTTTCATTCAAATCCCAAAGACAGGGAATGCCAAAGAAGTTCACACTACCACACAATTGCACTCATCTCACATGCTAGCAATGTCATGTTCAAAATCCTCCAAGCCAGGTTTCAACAGTATGTGAAATGTGAAATTCCAGATGTTCAAGCTGGACTTAGAAAACACAGAGGAACCAGAGGTCAAATTGTCAACATCTGTTGGATCATTGAAAAATCAACAGAGTTCCAGAAAAACATCTACTTCTGCTTCATTGACTATGCAAAAGCCTTTGACTATGTGGATCACAACAAACTGTGGAAAATTGTTCAAGAGATGGTAATACCAGACCACCTGACCTGCCTAATGAGAAATCTGTATGCAGGTCAAGAAGCAACAGTTAGAACTGAATATGGAACAACAGACTGGTTCCAAATTGGGAAAGGAGTATGTAAAGGATGAATATTGTCACCCTGCTTATTTAACTTATATACAGAGTGCATCATGTGAAATGCCTGGTTGCATGAAGGACAAACTGGAATCAAGATGGCTGGGAGAAATATCAATAACTTCAGATGTGCAGATGACACCACCTTTGTGGCAGGAAGTGAAGAGGAACTAAAGAGCCTCTTGATGAAGGTGAAAAAGCTGGCTTAAAACTCAATATTCAGAAAACAAAGATCATGGCATCCAGTCCCATCATTTAATGGAAAATATATGGGGAAACTATGGACATAGTGACAGACTTTATTTTGGAGGGCTCCAAAATCACTGCAGATGGTGACTGAAGCCATGAAATTAAAAGATGTTTCCTCCTTGGAAGAAAAGCTATAACCAACCTAGACAGCATATTTGAAACATGTATAATATATAAGAAAAGAATCACCAGTCCAAGTTCGATGCAGGATACAGGATGCTTGGGGCTGGTACACTGGGATGACCCAGAGGGATGGTACAGGGAGGGAGGTGGGAGAGGGGTTCAGGATGAGATGTGTATAAGAGACAGCCATTTGAGTTATTTCAAATCCTAAAAGATGATGCTGTGAAAGTGCTGCCCTCAATATGCCAGCAAATTTGGAAAACTCAGCAGTGGTTACAGAACTGGAAAAGGTCAGTTTTCNAGGGGTTCAGGATGGGGAACACGTGTACACCAGTGGTGGATTCATATTGATGTATGGCAAAACTAATACAACATTGTAAAGTAATTAGCCTCCAATTAAAATAAACAAATCGCCAGTCTAGGTTCGATGCAGGGTGCAGGATGCTTGGGGCTGGTGCACTGAGATGACCCAGAGGGATGGTGTGTCTGTGGGGGGAGGTGGGAGGGGTTCGGGACTGGGAACACGTGTACACCCGCCGCGGATTCATGTTGATGTGTGGCAAAACCAATACAATATTGTAAAGTAATAATAATAATGATAATAAAAATAAATAAATTTAAATTTAAAAATAAAAAAATTACATATTTAAAAAGCATAGACATTGCTTTGCCAACCAAGGTCCATCTAGTCAAAGCTATGGTTTTTCCAGTAGTCATGTATGGATGTGAGGGTTGGACCATAAAGAAAGCTGAGTGCTGAAGAACTGATGCTTTTGAACTGTGATGTTGGAAAAGATTCTTGAGAGCCCCTTGGAAAGCAAGGAGATCCAACCATTCAATCCTAAAGGAAATCAGTCTTGAATATTCATTGGAAGGACTGATGCTGAAGCTGAAGCTCCAATACTTTGGCTGCCTGATGCAAAGAACTGACTCTTTGGAAAAGATCCTGATGTTGGGAAAGATTGAAGGTAGGAAGAGAAGGGGATTACCAAGGATGAGATGGTTGGATGACATCACAAACTCAATGGACATGAGTTTGAGCAAGCTCTGTGTGTTGGTGATGGACAGGGAAGCCTGGTGTGCTGCATTCCGTGGAGTCGCAGAGTGAGACATGACTGAGTGACTGAACAACAACAATACCTTCATTAAAAAGATTGAAGTAAATATGTTTGTACAGATATGGAAAGCTGTCCAAATATAGTTAAGTAAACAAAGCAAGGTATTATGAGTCCATTTGTGTAAAAAAAAATTGTTCTCTATAAGCCATTAATATTTTCTGGAAGAAACACATGACAAACTCTTACCACTGGGTAACCCTAGTGAGTGAACTTGGCAATCTGGCTGCTTTCACTGTTTAAATGCTTTGCTTTGTGCACATACTGCCTTTAAATAAAAAAAAAAAAAAAAAAAGCTAGGTAATTTTAAAATAACTTTTGCCTGCCTCAAGAAAGATTTATAGTGAGTACTGTCATGCCAAAGTGTTTCAGTGATTGCTTTTTCCACTTCTACTGGGAGATGGATCAGCCTAAAGTCTGGGTGTGAATGTACCTTGGTCAAACCCAATCCATACCTTGGTCAAATTTTCTTGCTAGTGTCCACCGGTGTAATTTAGCAGGGGCTGTAGGCAAAGCACTGCACCTACTATCCTTGTGAATACATTCTAAAGGTCATGAAAATCTTGTTTTTCTGGATCTCACTCATGGTGGCACAGATGTACAACGCTGCCACTGAACTCCTTGCCCTATGTGACTTTAGCCTTTATAGTGAAGGGATCTCTAAAGACAATATCTCACCCCATCCAGTGGCCCAAAAATACCTCAAATATGCTGCCTAGCATCTCAACATCTCTGTGAATATAGAAGTTCAATCTGCCCAGATTATCAAACAAGGTTTTTATGAAGCTTCTCAGTTTTAATTAGATGAAGTGTTCTCCTAAAGCCTGGGACAGATAGGAATGTTGGTTATATGTGAGACAGCAGGACTAGCTGAGGTCTAGGGAGAATCGAGATCAGTAAGCTCTCCCTTGGGAAGAAGAGGTGAAGGAAGTAATCTCTCAGGTTTAACTGGGCCTAACCCTAAGAAGTAAGGTTGCAGGCAGGATGAAGGTTGGAAGGTAGATACTGGTCTGTTTCCCTACACTCCCTCATCCCAACTCACACAGAGACTCAGAATGTCAGGGAGGCAAGGACCATGGAGTCCACTTTCTCGTGTTTTAGAGGTCAGATAAAGGAAGAAATTTACCCATGTCACATAGTAAGTTAGTGGCAGAGCTGGAGCTAGAGACCAGAACTTCTGGCTCCAAGTGTAGTGTTCTGTCCATATTATGAAGCTGCACTAGCAGCTCAAGAGAAGACAGAGAGAGTGTCCCATTAGCTTTCAAGGGAGTCTGGCTGAGATTCCATGGCTCCATCAGAAGAAGAGAGATAAAACTGGATCACTCCAGCATCCCCAAACTCTCATCCTAGCAAGTTTTGCTTATAATCACTAACTTTACAGTCTAAGTACTGTTTGTAAATAACTTCCTAGAACATTTTGTGATCTCTTGCTTTACTTCTTTTTTTTTAATTTTTTTGATCTGTTTCTTTCACTCTAAACTTTTAAAAAATAATTTATTTATTTTAATTGGAAACTAATTACTTTACAATATTGTGGTGATTTTTGCCATACATTGACATGAATCAGCCACAGGTGTGCCACCTCTGACTGTCTACAACTATGATGAGGTGTTTTGTTTTTTTTTTCCTCTCTCTCTCTCTCTCTCTCTCTCTCTCATTTTGAGCTCAGCTTTCCAGAAAACCCCTGCTAAATAGCCACAAGAGTGGTGAAATTCTGATGCTGACTTCACCCTTCACTCAGGTCCTGCTAAACCCTGAGGCTTGGGACAGATCGCTTGCCTTGAAATCTCCCATTATTTCTCATAGCCCAAGTTCCCATTAAGGAGCCCCCACCACAACAAAGGCTCTGCCCTGTTCTCTCCTTGATCATACCACCCAATCAGAGATGAGGGGAGACAAGGGTCTGGAGATAAGGAGCTGTGGACAAGGCTGTGGCCCTCAGTCAAGTAACAAGAAGCAGCCTACTCTGGCTTCCTTGCCCAAAGATGACTCACATCTGAACCCTGAGAAAGAAAAGGAGGTGGGATAGAACAGATTCCAGGGTCAACAGAGACACCAGTGTGGGAGGTGGAGGTGTCTCCTAACTTAACAACTACTGTTCAAGTTCCTTTCTGCTTCCCAGGAAATATTTTCTCAGAACATTGAACTATCCAACTCCTTATATGAAAGAGAGATGAGTGAAGCTCACCAAGGGTGAGTAGGTAGCTAAGTCCAGATTGAAATATGACCTCTATGCTATACCATAATGGTGTAAACATAAAACAGTCCTTCCAAGGCATATATAGATGAGTGTCTTCCTCGGGATCCCCAGGGAGCATGCCTCAGGCAGCCACCAGGTACTTTATCTTGATGAACTCTGTAGTATACTAAAGAGGAGGGAGGAGCTCTTCAATTTCAGGGTGGCAGGGTTTTTGAGACCCTACAATTGAACACTGGAATTTGCTTAGAGAAACCAAGTTGGGAATTTAGGGAGGAGATCAGCATACCTACATGTGTAGAATTAGACTATGGATGTAGGCATTATATATTGGGGACTAATATTTGGGTGGCATACACAGGGAGAGCTGTATAGGTTGTCAAAATACTGAAAAACATCTGTACTGTCTGGTATCACCCTTCACTCTCACTACACCACCATGAACCCTCCCNGTCACATAGTAAGTTAGTGGCAGAGCTGGAGCTAGAGACCAGAACTTCTGGCTCCAAGTGTAGTGTTCTGTCCATATTATGAAGCTGCACTAGCAGCTCAAGAGAAGACAGAGAGAGTGTCCCATTAGCTTTCAAGGGAGTCTGGCTGAGATTCCATGGCTCCATCAGAAGAAGAGAGATAAAACTGGATCACTCCAGCATCCCCAAACTCTCATCCTAGCAAGTTTTGCTTATAATCACTAACTTTACAGTCTAAGTACTGTTTGTAAATAACTTCCTAGAACATTTTGTGATCTCTTGCTTTACTTCTTTTTTTTTAATTTTTTTGATCTGTTTCTTTCACTCTAAACTTTTAAAAAATAATTTATTTATTTTAATTGGAAACTAATTACTTTACAATATTGTGGTGATTTTTGCCATACATTGACATGAATCAGCCACAGGTGTGCCACCTCTGACTGTCTACAACTATGATGAGGTGTTTTGTTTTTTTTTTCCTCTCTCTCTCTCTCTCTCTCTCTCTCTCATTTTGAGCTCAGCTTTCCAGAAAACCCCTGCTAAATAGCCACAAGAGTGGTGAAATTCTGATGCTGACTTCACCCTTCACTCAGGTCCTGCTAAACCCTGAGGCTTGGGACAGATCGCTTGCCTTGAAATCTCCCATTATTTCTCATAGCCCAAGTTCCCATTAAGGAGCCCCCACCACAACAAAGGCTCTGCCCTGTTCTCTCCTTGATCATACCACCCAATCAGAGATGAGGGGAGACAAGGGTCTGGAGATAAGGAGCTGTGGACAAGGCTGTGGCCCTCAGTCAAGTAACAAGAAGCAGCCTACTCTGGCTTCCTTGCCCAAAGATGACTCACATCTGAACCCTGAAAAAGAAAAGGAGGTGGGATAGAACAGATTCCAGGGTCAACAGAGACACCAGTGTGGGAGGTGGAGGTGTCTCCTAACTTAACAACTACTGTTCAAGTTCCTTTCTGCTTCCCAGGAAATATTTTCTCAGAACATTGAACTATCCAACTCCTTATATGAAAGAGAGATGAGTGAAGCTCACCAAGGGTGAGTAGGTAGCTAAGTCCAGATTGAAATATGACCTCTATGCTATACCATAATGGTGTAAACATAAAACAGTCCTTCCAAGGCATATATAGATGAGTGTCTTCCTCGGGATCCCCAGGGAGCATGCCTCAGGCAGCCACCAGGTACTTTATCTTGATGAACTCTGTAGTATACTAAAGAGGAGGGAGGAGCTCTTCAATTTCAGGGTGGCAGGGTTTTTGAGACCCTACAATTGAACACTGGAATTTGCTTAGAGAAACCAAGTTGGGAATTTAGGGAGGAGATCAGCATACCTACATGTGTAGAATTAGACTATGGATGTAGGCATTATATATTGGGGACTAATATTTGGGTGGCATACACAGGGAGAGCTGTATAGGTTGTCAAAATACTGAAAAACATCTGTACTGTCTGGTATCACCCTTCACTCTCACTACACCACCATGAACCCTCCCTTTGGACAACAACAACTCCCTCAGACCTCCTAATAAAATTCAGCAATCAAAAAGTAAATTCTTGGCCTACAAAGGGCCTCTGAGAGTATTCTAGTACTAAGGCCACTAAAGTTTGAGTCTGGTCAGAGTCTCTGCTAGCTGTTAATTATTTTAAATATGATCTCTAATTATCTCCATTTACTCTGGAGAGAAACAGAGACTCAGGGTGAAATGACTTGGCCAAGGTCACACAGCCAGTGTTATGGGCTGAGTTGTATTCCCTCAAAATTCATATCTGAAACCTTAAACCCTAGTATCTCAGAATGTGAGAGTATTTGAAGAGGTGATTAGGTTAAAATGAGGCCTTTAGGGTTGGTCCTAGTCTGAACTGATTGGAGTCCTTTTGGACACAGAGACACCTGGGATGCATGTGCACAAAGACTATGTGAGGACACAAAAAGAATGTGGCCACCTGCAAGCCAAAGAAAGAGATCTCAGAAGAAGCTAAACCTTTCAGCACCTCAATATTGGACTTGTGGCCTCCAGAACTATGAGAAAACAAATGTCTATTGTTTAAGCCATCTAGCCTGTGGTGTTTTGTTAATGGCTACCCTAGAAAACTAATATAACTAGGATAGAGCAGAGCCAGGAATTCACCATCCAGTCCCTCGCTCAGGCTATTTGCTTCTAAAACCCCAGTTATGAGCACCTCTTGCTTCCTCTGCTCACATAATAAACTCTTAAGAGAATGCAATAAGAGAAAGAGATTTGGGACAGTGTCAAGAGATATGACTCCTCAGAAGTGATTGTTCTGACAGGAGCAATTTGAGAGCCATGCCTTGTATCACAGTAAGTGTTCATGGAATGTGTGTGGAACTAAATGAGGGTGTCCTTTGGCACAGGGCCTGAGAGAAGAAATAACAGTTTTCTTAAACCTAGAGTGCTCAAATCCCAGAGAATGGTGCTGCAAGGAATTCAAAGGAAGGTTTTCACTGAGCAATATAAACTAAGGGGTATAACTGGGGCTGCCCAAGTAACCTCCCATTAATTCACTCTCCATACCCACACAACTCACATAAAGTTCAGTTTCTTTGTACACCAGAATCTCTTGTACCAAATAGAATCTCGCAGACAGAGTTTTGGGTGAAGTAGAAAAAGATAGTTTTATTACTTTGTCAGGCAAAAGGGGTCACAGCAGGCTAATGCCTTCAAAGCAATGTGTCCCAATTTTGGGGAGATAGTGAAAAGTTTTACAGAAATTGTTCAATTGNTAGAAAAAGATAGTTTTATTACTTTGTCAGGCAAAAGGGGTCACAGCAGGCTAATGCCTTCAAAGCAATGTGTCCCAATTTTGGGGAGATAGTGAAAAGTTTTACAGAAATTGTTCAATTGGGTGAGATAATCTTGTAGATATTCTTCTGTTGGGTTGATGGTGAGGCAAGTAGGAATCAGCATCATCAACTTTCAGGTCCAGCTGGTCTGGGATCTGGTCTGGTCTTGTGCTTGTAAGCAGCACACCATCATTAATCTTTGTTAACTTCTCCCAACTGGAAAACACTAGGAAAAGGCAAAAAGATATGAGATCAGATAATGAGCCCTCCAGGTAGGAGAGTGTCCAATATGCTACTTGGAAAGAGTGGAGAGATAGCTCCAGAAAGAATGAAAAGCCTGGGCCAAAGTAGAAATTGCACTTAGTTGTGGATGTGTTTGGTGGTGAAAGTAAAGTCC
>SJYW01026825.1:0-18195 GCA_006410735.1 Raphicerus campestris
ACTCATATTGCTTGCAGAGAACATAAAATTTCATGTAGAAAATTTTAAAGACACCATCAGAAAATGACTAGGACAGGTCCGGGAATATGTCAAAGTTGCAGGATATAAAATCGTTTTAAAGAAATCCCTTGCGTTCCTGTATACTAACCATGAAAAATTAGGAAGAGAAATTGAGGAAAAAATCACAGTTACTGTTGCATTGAAAAGAATAAATTATTTAGGAATAAATTTACTTGAAGAAACAAAAGACATATAAAAAGAAAAAATATATAAAAATGAAAGAAATAAAAGATGGCATAAATAATTGGATAAATATATCATGTTCTTGGATTGGAAAAATCAATATAGTGAAATGGAGTATACTCCCGAAAGCAATCTATAGTGATTACAACCTTTTCAAACTACCAAAGATATTTTTCACAGAATTAGAACTGATATTTCCACAATTTATATGGAAATGCAAAAGACCTGGACTAACTAAAGCAGTCACCAGAAGGTAGAATTCAACTGAAGAAAACCTTTCTGATTTCAGACTATGCTACAAAGTTACAGTCATCAAGACAGCATGGTCCTGGCATAACAACAGAAATATAGATTGATGAAACAAAATAGAAACTCCTGGGGTAAACCCACCCATCCATGGATACCTTATTTTTCACAAATGTGGTAAAAATATATAATGGAGGAAAAAAAAGTCTCTTCAGCAAGTGGTGCTCAGGAAACTAGCCAACTATTTGTAAAAGAATGAAACTAGAATGTTTGATAATACCATAAACAAAAACAAATACAAAATGGTTTATAGAACTAAATTTAAGACTGCTGCTGCTGCTAAGTCACTTTAGTTGAGATGTGTATAAGAGACAGGGCCTCCAGGCTTCCCTCTTCATCACCANAATGTTTGATAATACCATAAACAAAAACAAATACAAAATGGTTTATAGAACTAAATTTAAGACTGCTGCTGCTGCTAAGTCACTTTAGTTGTGTCCGACTCTGTGCGATCCCATAGATGGCAGCCCACCAGGCTCTCCCGTCCCTGGGATTTTCCAGGCAAGAACACTGGAGTGGATTGCCATTTCCCTCTCCAATGCATGAAAATGAAAAGTGAAAGTGAAGTCACGCAGACGTGTCCAACTTTTCATGACACCATGGACTGCAGCCTACAAGACTCCTCCATACATGGAATTTTCCAGGTGAGTGTACTGGAGTGGGGTGCCATTACCTTTTCTGAAGGTAAGACTATAAACTGTAAAACTCTTAGAGGAAAACATAGGCTGAACACTCTCTGCACAAACCACAGCAAGATCCTCTATTACTCACCCTCCAGTGTAATGGAAACAACAATAGATGAGACCTAATTAAACTTAAAACTTTGGAAGAATGATAAGCAAGGTGAAAAATCAGCGCTCAGAATGAGATAAAATTAACAGCAAATGAAGCAACTGAAAAAGTTAATCTCTAAAATATATAAGCAGCACATTCACCTGAATATCAGAAAAGTTAATAGCCTAATTAAAAGGAGACAAAAGCCCTAAACAGACATTTCTTTAAAGAAGAATACATATTACTAACAAACACATGAAATATGCTTAACATCATCCATTATTAGAGAAATGAAAATCAAAATTGCAATGAGTAGTCATCTCATACTGTTCAGAGTGATCATCACCAGAAATTCAAAAAACAAGAAATCCGAAAAGCAAGAAATCCTGGAAAGGATGTGGAAAAAAGGCAACCCTATTACACTGTTGGTGGTAACAAACTGGTACAACCTGTATGCAGAACAGTATGGAGATTCCTTGAGAAACTTAGAATAGAACTGTCATATGACCCTGCAACCCCACTTCTTAGCATATACCCAGAGGGAATTAGAATTGAAAGAAACACATGCACCCCAATGTTTACTGCAATTCCATTTACAGTAGCTATGACATGGAAGCAATCTATTTGAACATCAGCAGATGAATATATAAGGAAGTTGTGATATATATACAAATGGAATATTACTCAGCTACAGAAAGGCATATATTTATGTCACTTTTAATGAGGCTGTTCAACCTGAAGCCTATTATTCAGAGTGGAAAA
This sequence comes from Raphicerus campestris, assembly GCA_006410735.1. Lineage (NCBI taxonomy): Eukaryota > Metazoa > Chordata > Mammalia > Artiodactyla > Bovidae > Raphicerus > Raphicerus campestris. The sequence goes on from SJYW01026825.1 coordinate 2,086, forward strand.
AAAGTCAGAAAGAGGTAGGGAAATATTGTTTATTAATGCATATATATGGGATGTAGGAATACAGTAACAATGATGCACCTATGGATGCATAGGTGGTCTAAAATGTTGGACAAATACTTGTAAGAAGGAATGTCAAGAGTGGAAGCTCAGTATTTGTATACTGTCTGGTATACAAATATATTTGAATAACAGACTGGTTCCAAATAGGAAAAGGAGTATGTCAAGGGTGTATATTGTCACCCTGCTTATTTAACTTATATGCAGAGTTCATCATAAGAAACATTGGACTGGAAGAAACATAAACTGGAATCAGGATTGCCAGGAGAAATATCAATAACCTCAGATATGCAGATGACACCACCCTTATGGCAGAAAGTGAAGAGGAGCTAAAAAGCCTCCTGATGAAACTGAAAAGAGAGCAAAAAAGTTGGCTTAAAGCTCAACATCCAGAAAACAAAGATCATGGCATTCGGTTCCATCACTTCATGGGAAATAGATAGGGAAACAGTGGAAACAGTGTCAGACTTTATTTTTTGGGGCTCCATAATCACTGCAGATGGTAACTGCAGCCATGAAATTAAAAGACACTTACTCCTTGGAAGAAAAGTTATGACCAACCTAGATAGTATATTCAAAAACAGAGCCATTACTTTGCTGACTAAGGTCCATCTAGTTAAGGTGATGGATTTTCCAGTGACCTTCTATGGATGTGAGAGTTGGACTGTGAAGAAGGCTGAGCACCGAAGAATTGATGCTTTTGAACTGTGGTGGTGGAGAAGACTCTTGAGAGTTCCTTAGACTGCAAGGAGATCCAACCAGCCCATTCTGAAGGAGGTCAGCCCTAGTATTTCTTTGGAAGGAATGATGCTAAAGCTGAAACTCCAGCACTTTGGCCACCTCATGAGAAGAGCTGACTCATTGGAAAAGACTCTGATGCTGGGAGGGATTGGGGGCAGGAGGAAAAGAGGATGACTGAGGATGAGATGGATGGATGGCATCACCGACTCGATGGACGTGAGTCTGAGTAAACTCCGGGAGTTGGTGATGGACAGGGAGGCCTAGCATGCTGCAATTCATGGCATTGCAAAGAGTCAGACACTACTGAGGGCCTGAACTGAACTGAATGCTATAGACTTAGACAAACTGAAGAAAGTAAGGAAGACCACTAGATGATTCAGGTATGACCAAATCAAATCCCTTATGATTATACAGTGGATGTGACAAAATATTTAAGGGATTAGATTTGATAGAGTGCCTGAAGAACTATGGATGGAAGTTCATGAAATTGTACAGGAGGCAGTGATCAAGACCATCTCCAACAAAATAAATGCAAAAAGGCAAAATGGTTGTCTGAGGAGGCCTTACAAATAGTTAATAAAATAAGAGAAGCAAAAAGCAAAGGAGAAAAGGGAAGATACATGAATGCAGAGTATCAAAGAATAGCAAGGAGAGATAAGAAAATTTCCCTTGATGGTCACTGTAAAGAAATAGAGGAAAACAGTAGAATGGGAAAACCTAGAGATATCTTCAAGAAAATTAGAGATACCAAGGGAATATTTCATGCAAAGATGGACACAATAAAGACAGAAATTTTATGGAGAAGCAGAAGATATTAAGAGGTAGGAAGACTATGGTACCCCACTCCAGTACTCTTGCCTGGAAAATCCCATGGACAGAGGAGCTTGGTAGGCTTTAGTCCATGGGGTCACTGAGTCGGACACGACTGAGCAATTTCACTTTTTTCTCTCTTGGGCTTTGGAAAAAGTAATTGCAACCCACTTCAGTGTTCTTACCTCGAGAATCCCAGGGATGGTGGAGTCTGGTGGGCTGCCATCTATGGGGTCGCAGAGAGTTGGACATGACTGAAGCGACTTAGAAGCAGCAGCAGCAGCAGCAGCAAGAATCTATAAAGAAAAAATTGAAGAAATATACAGAAAATATCTTCATTATACAGATAATCATGATGATGTGATCACTCACCTAGAGCTAGACATCCTGGAATGTGAAGTCAACTGTGCCTTCAGTTAAGTTCAATTCAGTCACTCAGTCATGTCTGATTCTTTGTGACCCCGTGAATTGCAGCACACGAGACCTTCCTGTCCATCACTAATTCCCAGAGTTCACTCAGACTCACATCCATCGAGTCTGTGATGCTATCCAGCCATCTCATCCTCTGTAGTCCCCTTCTCCTCCTACTTCCAATCCCTCCCAGCATCAGAGTCTTTTCCAATGAGTCATCTCTTTACACGAGGTCACCAAACTCCTCACAGTCCAGCTCTCATATCCATATATGATCACTGGGAAAACCATAGCCTTGACTAGATGGACGTTTGTTGGCAAAGTAATGTCTCTGCTTTTGAATATGCTATTTAGTTTTGTCATAATTATTCTTCCAAGGAGAAAGCACCTCTTAATTTCATGTCTGCAATCACCATCTGCAGTGATTTTGGAGCCCTCCAAAATAAAGTCTGACACTGTTTCCACTGTTTCCCCATGTATTTCCCATGAAGTGTTGAGACCAGATGCCATGATCTTCATCTTCTGAATGTTGAGCCTGAAGCCAACTTTTTTCATTCTCCACTTTGCCCTTTATCAAGAGGGTGCTTAGTTCCTCTTTACTTTTTGCCATAGGGTAGTGTCATTTGCATATCTGAGGTTACTGATATTTCTCCAGGCAATCTTGATTCTAGCTTGTGCTTCTTCCATCCCAGCGTTTCTCAAGATGTACTCCGCATAGAAGTTAAATAAGCATGGTGACAATATACAGTCTTGACACTCCTTAGAAAGCATCAGTACAAACATAGCTAGTGGAACTTTTGAACTCCAGTTGAGTGATTTCATATCCTAAGTGATAGTGCTGTGAATGTTCTGATTTCAATTATGCCAGCAAATTTGGGTAACTCAGCAGTGGCAACAAGACTCTAAGGTCAGTTGTTGAAGTATATGTATTTTAGAGCTTGTTCTCTGTAGTGGTGAAATGTGTCCTACAAAGTGTTAGATATGACTGAAGCAATCCTGTGCAAATAGTTGCATGATTTTTTTTTTTTTTTTTTTTTTACTGTGGTAGATTTTCCCTAGTGAGAATTAACTGTAAAGGTGGAGCAGCTGCTTGATTTTCAGGGACCCTGGTGGTACCAGCTGTGCAGGGTGCAGGAACACAGACTGACTACACCACAGGAGTTATGGCCCTATTAGAGTCTTTCTTTGAGCTTCTTGTAGCTGATAATTAGAAGGCCTCTTTTGCCAGTCTTTCTCCTTAGTTAAACCCATTCAGGCACTTTTAGAAGGCTTCCTTTCCTGGGATCCTTCTTTCTTGTTTGATGTATCAGCACATAGAAAGACCTCCCTGGATGGGTTCTCACTCTGTAGATCAGTGCATCAGGCACATAAAGGAGCATCCTGAGTGGCGTTGTACTATAGTCTGGTGCATCAGGCACTTAAAGGAGCAACCTGGGTGATGTCCTGCTCTGTATTTCAGTGTGTTCAGCATTTGATTGGTCAGCCTCACTATTGTAGTAACTGCTGATGCTAGCATGTGGGGAGAGACAGGTTATGGTGATTGTTCCACCCCCTATATGTGACTCAGTGATATTGCCTTGTTTCCATGACTGCCTGACTTTCCTCCAGAGGCATATCCTACCACAGTCTCCTCCCTCAGACACCCTCTCTCCATCTCTCCACAGTAAACAGCAGCCCTCACCCAGGAATTTCCCCAGAATCTCTAAACTCCAGCTGTCAGCCACTATCCCTTTCAGGGGACACAAGTCCTAGTCTGGGGTATGTACGCTGCAGGAAGGACTTTCTGATTCTCATTGCATCTAGGTTTCCACAGATCAGCTGTTTCACTCTCAGCTTTAAATGTTTATTCTGTGATTCAGACAATTGTCCCAATATGGGATTGGACCCCTGCTTCAGTTCCTTCACCCACTCAGGGCAGATCCAGGCCTACTAACACTCCTGTCACCCCCAACACCACCACCCAGTTCTTTCACCCCACTGAGTTTTGCTTGGATATTCCACTTGTCAGGTACTCTTGTCTGCTTTCAGCTGATGTTCTGATTACTCTTCTGTGTCTGAAGGTGTATGCCTGATGCATCCACGCAGAGATATACTCCACATTCACCTACAGCTCCACCATCTTGTTCTCTCATCTCACGATAGTTTTAGAGCACAGAATTCACAGTGGCAGTAGGTGTGCTATAAAATATGAGTTCAGACGTACTTCTGAGGTCAAGCTCAGTGATTTCAGCACAGCTGATCTAAAGCGTGTATTTAGTGTTGGCCAGACACTTGCTTCAGCTATTAAGAAAATTACTTATGGTGTGCCAATTCTAGAGTACAAGATCAGTGGTTGTGTAACATTGCTGTAGAAAGTTCAGTTGTGGACAGAGGTATGCTCCACAATGCAGCTGAGCAGTTTTAGACATCTTGTGGTAGAGTACATGCTCCATAGTGGTAGGAACTGTGCTCTAGTGTGCATTCAGTAGTGGCTGGATGCATGTTGCCTTTGCCAGTGGGATAGCTTCAGACAGCCTGTTCTAAAGTGCAAGCACAGTAGTGGCAGAATGTGTGCTCAAGATTGCAAGATAAGCTGTTTTAGTACTTCTATGCTAGAGCTCAGAAACAGTAGTAATGTATGCAAGCTCCAAAGTGCCATCCTTCTATTTGTGTCACATTTGCTCTAGAGCACAGGCTTACTAGTGGTGGGGAGAATCCTTAAAAGCACAATCTCAGGAGACGAAGCATGTGTTTTCTAAAGCAAAGATTCAGTACTTGAAGCATTCTTGCTCTAGATCATGGTTCTGTATGAACACGGGTATGCCTAAAGTGTGTTTCACTGTTGAGATGTATGCTCAAGAGCTAAGTTCAGCAGATGCTTATTTTTACGTGCATATCCAGAGATCAAATTCAAAGTGTGATACACCTGCTCTGCCACACAAGCTCAGTAGTGGGAAGAAAAGTACTCAACAGTGCAAGCACCAGGGTTGTTGCATATGTGTATTGTGGCACATGGTTAATTGAGGCAGGACATATAAAGTATACACCAGGTCTATAGTTGTGGTACATCATCCATAGATGTACCTGTGGAACACAGGTACACTACTCACAGCTTGCACAGTCTAGCGTACTGGATGACTAGCAGCATAATGTCTGGCATAAAATGCAACTGGAGTAGCTGTTGCACACCTTCTAGACCATACTTCAAGGAAATGACTTTAATGCTTCAGAATTCAAGGTCACTAGTGTTCAAACTGTTGATCTAGAATGACGGTTCACATATAGGTATGATATGTGCTTTACAATGCAGCCTCTATTGGCCTGGAATAGGTCCTCCAGAATGCAACCTCAGTAGCTGGAACACTGCTCTAGAGTACAGAAAGAATAGTTGGGGAGAATATGCAACAGAGGGCAAACTAATCCATTGGCAATTTCCAGGTGCAGAGTGTGGGCTCACTAGTTTAAGCACATGGAGCAAGGCCATGGAGCAAGATTAGTAGTAGCAGAACTCATGTTCTACAAGGCAGGCTCAACAGTGATAAAACAGCACTCCAGGGTGCAAAACCAATAGCTGAAGCATGAGTGTCTGGGGATCTGGGCTTACAAGTGGCAAGATACATGCTTCAGAGTGCAAAATTAGTAATGGCCACACACATGCTCTAGACCACATGCTCACTAGCTGTGCCAAGCTTGCTTAGTATAAGGACTCAGAAGTGACAAGTGTGCTGTAGTACTAGGATTTTTACTGCTGGGATGCATTATTCAGTGTGCAGTTGTATAGTTCAGGCATTCCAACTCCACAGCATAGTCTCAGTAGTGTCATAACATTGGCTCTTGAAGGCACACACAGTCATGACGGGAGATATGCTTCTGAGTAAACCTCAGTAGTGTAAAACCCATGATAAAATGTGTGCACTCTGTAGTCATGAGATCTGTACTCCAAGTTGCAAGTTCAGTTAATGTGGTATGTGTGCAACTAGAGCATGTTCTCAGCAGAGCCCAAATGCCTGCACTTGATCTCACGCTCAGAAGAGATGTACCATGTCCTCCAGTGTTCAAACTCACTATGTCTACAGGAATGCTGGCTCAGTTGTGTGCAGAAGTAAATTTCAGAATGCAAATTCAGTAACTGTTTAGGCACCCCTGAACTGTAGTACAGATTGAGTAGTGGCCTGACTTACCTATAAAGCAACAAGCTAATGATTATGATATTTACATTTTAGAGTGATAGTTCATTAGGTGATGCACTGTTGTTCTGAAAGGCAATTTCAGTAGTGCATGGATGCATGATCCAGAGTGTAGTATACCAAAAGTGTAGGTGTACTTACAACAAGCATGTTTTAGGGAGAGGCTCAGTAGTGGCAGGCCATATTCTCAAGAACTCAGTTTCAGGATGTATGCTCTACTGTGCAGTCTCAGTGACAGAAACATACTTGTTCTGCTGCTTCTGGTAATAAGTTGCTTCAATCGTGTCCAACTATGTGCAAACCCATAGATGTCAGACCACCAGGCTTCCCTATCCCTGGGATTCTCCAGGCAAGAGTACTGGAGTAGGTTTCCATTTCCTTCTCCAATGCATGAAAGTGAAAAGTCAAAGTGAAGTCGCTCAGTAATGTCCAACTCTTAGCGACTCCATGGACTGCAGTTTACCAGGTTCCTCTGTCCATGGGATTTTCCAGGCAAGAGTACTGGAGACACTTGTTCTAAAACTTGTTAATATTTTCAATAGTGGCAGAAAGGATGATCAAGATTGGAAGCTAAATAGTTCCAACGAGCGTCCTCTAGATGGCGGCCTCAGTATTGACAAGCGTATATTCCAGAGGGTAAGCTCAGTGTTCTTAGCATGTGTGGTTTGAAATTGGAGGAGGAAATGGCACCCTACTCCAATATTCTTGTGTCAAGAAACCCAGGAATGGGGGAGCCTGGTAGGCTGCTATCTGTGCGGTCACAAAGAATTAGACACGACTGAAGTGACTTAGCAGCAGCAGCAGCAGCAGCATTGGTTTGAAGTCAGGGGTCAGTAGTTGGGAAAAGCTTATTGTATTTTCAGTCGTTACTACATGCCAGGTCCAGAGAGCAGGCACAATTTGTTGTGATACTTATGCTGTAGAGTTGTAATATTTGCTCCAGACTGCAAGCTAATTAGTACACCTGTTCTTATTCAATTCGCAGTAAAAGCAGAATGCAAACTCGTGATTTCAATCTCAGTAGTTGCTGCATGCATAATCAGGAGCAGTGGTTCATGCACTCATGAGTCCCAGATGATGAGTTGCAGCATAATTGCCACAGAGTGGGGCAAAGCAGTGGTAAGAAGCATACTTCAGAAAGCAAATTAAGTAGTCGTTGAATGAATACTACAGAGAGTGAGCTCAGTAGTTTTGTTGCATGCATGCTTTACACTCTGAGCTCAATAGTATTGGATGGTATTATACTTTAGAGCACTTGCTTAGTAGTGGCAGAATGCATGCATTTGAATATAAACTCGGTAGACTGGTCTTAAGATGGTAGTGAAATATGTCAAGGAGTTCAATTTTTCCCCAGTAAATATCTCAAAAGATTGTCAGAATATGGAGTAACTCACAAAACAAGTTCTATATGCTGGCAGAGGACACATCAGGCACCAGAAAGACCAATCAATTTGCTCATCATGAGGTAGGAAAAGAGATAAACAAGAGAAGATGGTGGAGGTATAGGATGAGGAGACCATTTTCTCCCTCACAAACTGATCAAAAGAACATTTCAACGCTGAATAAATTCTACAAAACAACTTCTGAATGCTNTGCAAAATTAGTAATGGCCACACACATGCTCTAGACCACATGCTCACTAGCTGTGCCAAGCTTGCTTAGTATAAGGACTCAGAAGTGACAAGTGTGCTGTAGTACTAGGATTTTTACTGCTGGGATGCATTATTCAGTGTGCAGTTGTATAGTTCAGGCATTCCAACTCCACAGCATAGTCTCAGTAGTGTCATAACATTGGCTCTTGAAGGCACACACAGTCATGACGGGAGATATGCTTCTGAGTAAACCTCAGTAGTGTAAAACCCATGATAAAATGTGTGCACTCTGTAGTCATGAGATCTGTACTCCAAGTTGCAAGTTCAGTTAATGTGGTATGTGTGCAACTAGAGCATGTTCTCAGCAGAGCCCAAATGCCTGCACTTGATCTCACGCTCAGAAGAGATGTACCATGTCCTCCAGTGTTCAAACTCACTATGTCTACAGGAATGCTGGCTCAGTTGTGTGCAGAAGTAAATTTCAGAATGCAAATTCAGTAACTGTTTAGGCACCCCTGAACTGTAGTACAGATTGAGTAGTGGCCTGACTTACCTATAAAGCAACAAGCTAATGATTATGATATTTACATTTTAGAGTGATAGTTCATTAGGTGATGCACTGTTGTTCTGAAAGGCAATTTCAGTAGTGCATGGATGCATGATCCAGAGTGTAGTATACCAAAAGTGTAGGTGTACTTACAACAAGCATGTTTTAGGGAGAGGCTCAGTAGTGGCAGGCCATATTCTCAAGAACTCAGTTTCAGGATGTATGCTCTACTGTGCAGTCTCAGTGACAGAAACATACTTGTTCTGCTGCTTCTGGTAATAAGTTGCTTCAATCGTGTCCAACTATGTGCAAACCCATAGATGTCAGACCACCAGGCTTCCCTATCCCTGGGATTCTCCAGGCAAGAGTACTGGAGTAGGTTTCCATTTCCTTCTCCAATGCATGAAAGTGAAAAGTCAAAGTGAAGTCGCTCAGTAATGTCCAACTCTTAGCGACTCCATGGACTGCAGTTTACCAGGTTCCTCTGTCCATGGGATTTTCCAGGCAAGAGTACTGGAGACACTTGTTCTAAAACTTGTTAATATTTTCAATAGTGGCAGAAAGGATGATCAAGATTGGAAGCTAAATAGTTCCAACGAGCGTCCTCTAGATGGCGGCCTCAGTATTGACAAGCGTATATTCCAGAGGGTAAGCTCAGTGTTCTTAGCATGTGTGGTTTGAAATTGGAGGAGGAAATGGCACCCTACTCCAATATTCTTGTGTCAAGAAACCCAGGAATGGGGGAGCCTGGTAGGCTGCTATCTGTGCGGTCACAAAGAATTAGACACGACTGAAGTGACTTAGCAGCAGCAGCAGCAGCAGCATTGGTTTGAAGTCAGGGGTCAGTAGTTGGGAAAAGCTTATTGTATTTTCAGTCGTTACTACATGCCAGGTCCAGAGAGCAGGCACAATTTGTTGTGATACTTATGCTGTAGAGTTGTAATATTTGCTCCAGACTGCAAGCTAATTAGTACACCTGTTCTTATTCAATTCGCAGTAAAAGCAGAATGCAAACTCGTGATTTCAATCTCAGTAGTTGCTGCATGCATAATCAGGAGCAGTGGTTCATGCACTCATGAGTCCCAGATGATGAGTTGCAGCATAATTGCCACAGAGTGGGGCAAAGCAGTGGTAAGAAGCATACTTCAGAAAGCAAATTAAGTAGTCGTTGAATGAATACTACAGAGAGTGAGCTCAGTAGTTTTGTTGCATGCATGCTTTACACTCTGAGCTCAATAGTATTGGATGGTATTATACTTTAGAGCACTTGCTTAGTAGTGGCAGAATGCATGCATTTGAATATAAACTCGGTAGACTGGTCTTAAGATGGTAGTGAAATATGTCAAGGAGTTCAATTTTTCCCCAGTAAATATCTCAAAAGATTGTCAGAATATGGAGTAACTCACAAAACAAGTTCTATATGCTGGCAGAGGACACATCAGGCACCAGAAAGACCAATCAATTTGCTCATCATGAGGTAGGAAAAGAGATAAACAAGAGAAGATGGTGGAGGTATAGGATGAGGAGACCATTTTCTCCCTCACAAACTGATCAAAAGAACATTTCAACGCTGAATAAATTCTACAAAACAACTTCTGAATGCTGGCAGAGGACATCAGGCACCCAGAAAAGCAGATCATTGTCTTCAAAAACAGGTAGGAAAAATAAAAAAGATGAGAAAAGAGACAAAGGAGGTAGGGAGGGAGCTCCGTCCTGGGAAGGGAGTCCTAGCCCAGGAAGGGAGTCTTAAAAACAGAGAAGTTTCCAAACACCAATAAACATTCTCCCTGCCGAGTCTGTAGCAAGCCTCGGAAGCACAGAGGGCAACATAACAGGGAAGAAAAATAAATAAATAATTAAAACCAAAAGATTAAAAGCCCAACGGTAACTCCCCCAGCGGAGAAGCAGCACAGATGCCTGCATCCACCACTAGCAAGTGTGGGCTGGGCAGGAAGGTGCAAGGCTGCTGTGCTTTTTAAGAATTGGGCCAGAATGCCTTGAGTGTAACCAGAGTAAATTAACTTGGGCTAGCATACCAGACTGTGGGATAGCTACCATATGAAAAGCTCTAACATAAGATACTGCCAGGACTGCACACAGAACAATGGATGGAACAGCAATAGCCAGCTGCAGACCATCTCCTTCCGGTAACAGACAGCAAGAGCCATAAGGGCTAGAAGGGAGCAATTGAAACCGTGGAAAGACTTTACCTACCAAATTGCAAGCAGGCTTATTTGCTAAGACGTCTTGGGATCCTGGACGGTCAACATTCACCTCACAAGCAGTACCAGCAGTACACCCAGAAAACTGAGCAGCAAGGATGGGAAAGGCAATAAGTCGCAGTGACTACGCTCGCCAAACACCTGAGCTACTCTGTCCTGGGAAGGACACAAAACACAGATCCAACTGAATCTGTGCCTCTGAGGGCTATCTGAAAGCCGAGCCTGAGCGGCTAAGACTGGGGAGGTGCATGCAGCTTAGGGCAAGCCTCAGACAGTTCCTGGTGGAGCAACATAGAGCCTGAGCAGTGTGTGCCATGTGCAGGGGCATGCCCAGTATGGCTGAGACACTGTGAGCACATGCCAGTGTTATTTGTTTGCAGCATCCTTCCCTCCCCACATCACGATTGAACAAGTGAGCCTTAAAAAAAAGAAAAAGTAATCACCACCACCCCTCTTGAGTCAGGACAGAAATAAGACACCGAAAAGACCAGCAAATAGAAGAAGATAAACAGAGGGAACCACCTTGAAAGTGATCCCACACTGTCCACAACACCAGAGAAAGTCACAAAAATATCTTTCATATTTTACAACCATTCTCTTTCTTTCTTTAGTTGATGTTATTTGATTATTTCTTCTTTTTTGAAAAAATTTTTTAACTTTTGTAAATTTTTAAGTCCTCTATTTCTCCTTTAATTTTAATTTTATAACCTACTATTACTTTTCAAAAAAAAAAACCCACTATTATTAAAGCAAATAAATTTTGTGGTTGTTGTTTTAAATAATTCTTGTGACTTTCTTCTTCTTCTTTTTAATATTGCATTTTTGAAAATCCAAACTCTACTTTAGATTTTTAATCTTTGCTTTTTGGTATTTGTTGTCAATTCTGTAAGTTTAAAAACCCAATCTTCAGTACCCAGTTTTACCTGAGAGAGAGATTACTGGCTTGACCATTCTCTCCTCCTTTGGACTCTTCTTTTTCTACACCAGGTTGTCTCTGCCTCCTCCCTCCTCCTTCTCTTCGCTACTCAACTCTGTGAATCTCTGTGTGTTTCAGACGAGGAAAATACCTAGGGAACTGGTTACTGGTTGGATCTGTCTCTCCTCTTTTCATTTCCCTATTTTATCCTCCTGGCTACCTCTGTCTACTTTCCCCCTCTCCTATTTCCTGTATAACTCCGTGAACATCTCTGAGCAGTCCAGACTGTGGAGCACATATAAGGAAGTGATTACTGACTAGCTTGCTCTCTCCTCTTTTGATCCCACCTCATATCATTCCAGTCACCTCTAACTACCCCCTCTCTCTTCTCTTCTCCCTGTAACTCAGTGAACCTCTTTGGGTTACTCAATGTGGAGAAACTTTTCATCTTTAACCTAGATGTTCTATCATTGGTGCTGTATAGATGGAGAAGTCTTGAGGCTACTGTAAAAATAAAACTGAAAACCAGAAGCAGGAGTCTTAAGTCCAAATCCTGAGAACATTAGAGAACTCCTGAATCCAGGGAACATTAATGGATAGGAGCTCATCAAACACCTTCATACCTCCACTGAAACCAAGCACCACTCAAGGGCCAACAACATCCAGAGCAAGCCATACCACACAAATTCTCCAGCAACACATTATCATACCACTTATACAACCCCACCCACAGTGAGGAAACTCCATAATAAAGAGAACTCCACAAATTCCCAGATTATAGAAAGGCCACCCCAAACGTAACAATATAACCAAGATGAAAAGACAGAGGAATACCCAGCAGATAAAGGAACAGGAGTAATGCCCACCAAACCAGACAAAAAAGGAAGAGACAGGGAATCTAACTGAGACAGAATTCCGAATAATAATAGTCAAAATTATCCAAAATCTTGAAATCAAAATGAAATCACAGATAAATAGCCTGGAGAAGATGCAAGAAAGGTTTAACAAGGACGTAGAAGAAATTTAAAAGTCAATATATAATGAATAATGCAATAAATGAGATCAGTAACACTCTGGAGGCAACAAAGAGTAGAATATTGGAGGCAGAAGATAGGATTAGTGAAATAGAAAATAGACTGGTAGAAACAAATGACTCAGAGAGGAAAAAAGAAAAATGAATTAAAAGAAATGAGGACAATCTCAGAGACCTCCAGGACAATATGAAACGCTCCAACATTCGAATTATAGGAGCCCCAAAGAAGAAGAAGAAAAAAGAAAGACCATGAGAAAATTGCTTGAGGAGATAATAGTTGAAAACGTCCCTAAAATGGGGCAGGAAATAATCAACCAAGTCAAAGAAACCCAGAGAGTTCCAAACAGGATAAATTCAAGGTGAAACATCCAAAGACACATATTAAATAAATTAACAAAGATTAGACACAAAGGAAAAATATTAAAAGCAGCAAGGGAAAAACAACAAATAACACACAAGGGGATTCCACAAGGGTATTCCCATAAGTATAGCTGCAGATATTTGAATAGAAACTCTTCATGACAGGAGGGAATGCAAGACATACTTAAAGTGAAGAAAGAAAATAACTTACAGCCCAGACTACTGTACCCAGCAAGGATCTCATTCAAATATGAAGGAGAAATAAAATGCTTTCCGGACAAGCAAAAGCTTTGAGATTTCAGCATCACCCAACCATCTCTCCAACAAATCCTAAATGGTATTCTCTAGACAGGAAACACAAAAAGGGTGTATAAACCTGAACCCAAAACAATAAAGTAAATGGCAACAGGATCATACTTATCAATAATTACCTTAAATGTAAATGGGTTGAATGCCCAAGCCAAAAGGTAAAGACTGGCTGAAAGGATACAAAAACAAGACCCTTATATATGCTGCCTACAAGAGACCCACTTCAAACAAGGGACACATACTGACAGAAAGTGAAGGGCTGGAAAAAGATATTCCATGCAAATAGAGACCAAAAGAAAGCAGAAGTAGCAATATTCATTTCTGATAAAATAGAATTTAAAACAAAGCCTGTAAAAAGAGACAAAGAAGGCACTACATAATGATTAAGGATCAATCCAAGAAGAAGATATAACAATTATAAATATATATGCACGCAACATAGGAACAAACCAATATGTAAGACAAATGCTAACAAGCATGAGAGGGGAAATTAACAATAAAACAATAATATTGGGAGATTTTGATACCCCACTCACAGCTATGGACAAATCAACTAAAGAGAAAATTAACAAAGAAATGCAAACTTTAAATGATACAATAGACAAGTTGGATCTAATTGATATCTATAAGACATTTCAACCCAAAACAATGAATTTCACCTTTTTCTCAAGTGCTCATGGAATATTCTCCAGTATAGATCACATCCTGTGCCATAAATCTAACCTTGATAAATTTAAAAAAATCGAGATCATTTCAAGCGTCTTTTCTGACCATAATGCACTCAGGTTAGATCTCAATTACAGGAGAAAAACTATTAAAAATTCCAACATATGGAGGCTGAACAACACGCTTCTGAATAACCAACAAATCACAGAAGACATCATAGAAATGAACGAAAATGAAAACACAACAATCTGAAACCTGTGGGACACTATAAAAGCAGTGCTAAGAGGAAAATTCATAGCAATGCAGGCATACCTCGAGAAACAAGAAAAAAGTCAAACAAATAACCTAACTCTACACCTAAAGCAACTAGAAAAGGAAGAAATGGAGAACCCCAGAGTTAGAAGAAAATAAATCTGAAAAATTAGGGCAGAAATAAATGCAAAAGAAACAGAAAAGACCATAGCAAAAATCAACAAAGCAAAAAGCTGGTTCTTTGAAAGGATAAATAAAATTGACAAACCATTAGCCAGACTAACCAAGAAACAAAGGGAGAAAAATCAAATCAATAAAATTAGAAATGAAAATGGAGAGATCACACCACACAACACAGAAATACAAAGGATAATAAGAGACAACTATCAGCAATTATATGCCAATAAAATGGACACCGTGGAAGGAATGGACAAACTCTTGAAAAGTACAACTTTTCAAAACTGAACCAGGGAGAAATAGAATATTTTCAAGATTCACCACAAGCACGGAAATTAAAGCTGTAATCAGAAATCTTCAAGCAAACAAAACCCCAGGTCCAGAGAGCTTCACAAATGAATGCTACTAAAAATTTAGAGAAGAGTTAACACCTATCCTACTCAAACTCTTCTAGAAAATTGCAGAGGAAGATAAACTTCCTAACTCATTCTATGAGGTCACCATCACCCTAATAGCAAAACCTGACAAAGATGCCACACAAAAAAGAAAACTATAGGCCAATATAACTGATAAACATAGATGCAAAAATCCTTAACAAAATCCTAGTAATCAGAATTCAACAACACATTAAAAAGATCATATACAATGACCAAGTGGGCTTTATCCCAGGGATGCAAGGATTCTTCAATATCCACAAATCAATCAATGTAATTTACCACAATAACAAATTGAAAAATAAAAGCCATATGATTATCTCAATAGATGCAGAGAAGGCCTTTTACAAAATTCAGCATCCATTTATGATTAAAAAAAAAAGTTTCCAGAAAGCAGGAATAGAAGTAACATACCTCAACATAATAAAAGCTATATATAACAAACCCACAGCCTACATTATCTTCAACGGTGACAAATTGAAAGCATTTCCCCTAAAGTCAGGAACAAGACAAGGGTGCCCATTTTCATCGCTACTATTCAACATAGTTCTGGAGGTTTTGGGCACAGTATTAAGAGAGGGAAAAAAATAACATAAAAGGAATCCAAACTGGAAAAGAAGTAAAACTCTCACTGGAGGCAGATGACGTGATTCTCAAGACTCCACCAGAAAATTACTAGAGCTAATCAATGAATACAGTAAAATTGCAGGATATAAAATCAACACAGAAAAAATCCTTTGCATTCCTATACACAAATAATGAGAAAATAGAAAAAGAAATTAAGGAAACAATTCCATTCGTCATTGCAAGGAAAGAATAAAATACTTAATCTACCTATAGAAACTAAAGATCTCTATATATAAAACTTATAAAACACTGATGAAAGAAACCAAAGAGGACACTAATAGATGGAGAAATATACCATGTTCATGGACCAAAAGAATCAATATAGTGAAAATGAGTATACTACTGAAAGCAATTACAGATTCAATGCAATTTCTAGCAAGCTACCAGCAGTATTTTTCACAGAGCTAGAGTAAATAATTTCACAGTTTGTATGTAAATACAAAAATCCTCAAAGAGCCAAAGGAATTTTGAGAAAGAAGAATGAAACTGGAGAAATCAACCTGCCTGACTTCAGTCTTTGTTACAAAGCCACAGTCATCAAGACAGTATGGTACTGGCACAAAGACAGAAATATAGATCAACGTGACAAAATAGAAAGCCCAGAGATACATACACTTACCTATGGACATCTTATCTTTGATAAAGAAGGCAAGAATATAAAATGGAGTAAAGACAATCTCTTTAACAAGTCGTGCTGGGAAAACTGGTCAACCACTTGTAAAAGAATGAAACTAGATCACTTTCTAACACCACACACAAAAATAAACTCAAAATGGATTAAAGATCTAAA
>SJYW01026839.1:3070-30416 GCA_006410735.1 Raphicerus campestris
CTTCTAAATGTTCTTAAATGAGCATATCTTTCTTATAAGAATAAATCATAACTTTAAAAGGTATATGTGAAGGGTGTGCTTAATTCTTTTTTTTTTTCTTTTTCTACTTCTATTCAATCTCTCTGAGCCCTCATCTGCTAATTCACCTGATGGTCCGTGCCCACTCACACCATCCACGCTGCAAAGACTGCTCTGTTTCAATGAACGCCAGTGCTAATCATTTATTGGTAAATAGTAAATTTTGAAAATTCAGGTCAGTCTAAAGACATGGGCACCCTTTTAGCATGTTCCTGAGCTTACAGAATCTCTCCTGCACCCATGAACTAAGAAATTCTCCAGTATTTCACTGACAAGCTGCATTAGTAACAAGCAAACATGTTTTAATTCCTCAGTGATTGAGCTAAAAATATACATTGGCATGGGAGGCCAATTGAGAGCCTGGTCCATTACTACCAAGTCAGGAGATGTTCTGCATATGCGAAATTAACTCAATGACAGTAAATAAATGCAACTTCTGCCCAAAGTCTCACAGGCAGAAGCAAAAGTCAGTATCTAAATGAGAAGAAGAAAGCTATTCCTACATTTAGGTTTACCTTTCTGCCATTTTAGGGGGACATCTGATTTACAGTGTAGTGTCCTTTTGGAAAATCACTATTACTTACTGAAATCTTCAAGGGCAAATACAGCAATAGTCTCCACTAGAGTGTTATATTGGTGCGTGTGCATATGTGCTGTCACTCAGTCGTGTCCGACTATTTGCGACCCCATGGACTGTAGCTTACCAGGCTCATTTGTCCATGGGATTCTCCAAGCAAGAATACTTGAGTGGGTTGCCNACATCTGATTTACAGTGTAGTGTCCTTTTGGAAAATCACTATCACTTACTGAAATCTTCAAGGGCAAATACAGCAATAGTCTTCACTAGAGTGTTATATTGGTGCGTGTGCATATGTGCTGTCGCTCAGTCGTGTCCGACTATTTGCGACCCCGTGGACTGTAGCTTACCAGGCTCATTTGTCCATGGGATTCTCCAAGCAAGAATACTTGAGTGGGTTGCATTTCTTCCTCCAGGGGATCTTTCTGATCCAGGGATCAAACCCATGTCTCTTATAGCTCTTGCATTGGCAGACAGGTTCTTTACTATCTGAGCCACTTGGGAAGTCCTTTAGATTAGTGTACATAATCTCTTTTCTCATATGTTGCTTTATGCTCTTTTATAAATTTTAAGATTAACTAATCAAAAACTGAAGGTTCATGATTTCAGATTAATGACACTGCTTTCTGTTAAATATCAGGCATCAGCAACCTACTGGTTCCTCCATTGTAAATGACTTGGTTGCGCGGATGTCCCATTTTCTTTCGGCTCTTAAGTTCTCAAAACCAAAGAAATATCTCAGTCTATTCTTAGTTCTTCCATTTTACAACTTCACCATACATTAACAAAAAAAGAAAACCTTTGCAGCTCTAAGCACTTGTACATACATGACCTTGCTTGTCCCTCTCCACTACTCTGCCACAGAGTCTCTCTACAGGTACCATGGACAGAGCCTGGAACACTGGCCAAGCATTGGGTTAAAACTAAGGACCCAAGGACTGGCTACTGAAGTTCCCTCCCCATTTAGCAGGGAGTTTGCTGTCTGGTAGAGAGTTTATGATTCTTACCTAACCAGCACAGACAGCATAGCTTAGCACAAGAAAGCTCACCCTATTTGACCCGGGAAGCTCCTTTAAAGTGATCTAGTTCAACGCACCTCACTCTGTAGGTGAAAACCCAGAAGTCGACTCCTTCTCATGAGCAAAGCTAAAAGCATTGTCTGTTTTCAGTCTGACTCTTCCTTCCTCAATCAGCTTTGCCCTTCGAGAATGAATAATTTCCTCCAGAGGACAGGGAAATAGATGGAGTAAATTCCCTGAATCCCTCTGTAAATGGTGTGCAGTTTATCTGGTTGTCAGGTCTTTTCTTTAAAGGTCACTCTCCCGTGGTAAGAAACTTTCTGATGTTCTCGTTAGAAATAAACTGAGTTGTTTGGAGAATGAAGATGTGATCGTGCATGGATGCTTTTTCTCTGGAGTTTTTCTCAGTTTTTGGTATCTTATATACGTATATACAAATTGGTCATAAAATTTAACATGAAAAANTTTAAAGGTCACTCTCCCGTGGTAAGAAACTTTCTGATGTTCTCATTAGAAATAAACTGAGTTGTTTGGAGAATGAAGATGTGATCGTGCGTGGATGCTTTTTCTCTGGAGTTTTTCTCAGTTTTTGGTATCTTATATACGTATATACAAATTGGTCATAAAACTTAACATGAAAAATATGAGAAAACAGATATAACCTTTGACAAGCTGTAAGTAATATTTGATTTATCAACATTTTATTGTATAAAATATGCTGGTCCTATGGATAGCTTTGTAGTTTCTTATCTAATAAAGGTCATTTCCAATATTGTTTTTAACCCAAATACTAAGGCTTTTATCCTTGTTCTGATCTTTCTTGTATTCCTCACAGAAAGCAAGGCATCTTATTGTCCAGAAAGGACCTGAACAGAAGGTGACTGACCCAGTAGAACAAGCCCCAGCCCATGGGGAATGGACAGATAACAATAACTAAAATTTACTGAGTACTTAACTTAATGCCAGGCACTGTTCTAAGCGCTTTAATGCATTAAATTCATTTACCCTCACAGCCGCCCCTGAGCTTGGCATTGTCTCAGAAGTTATGGAGTGAGCCATAGGTGGTGTGGAAAAGCACACACAGGACGTTGAGAATACCTCACAGAGGAGAGACACAGGGCGCAGGCTCCAGANCTTTAATGCATTAAATTCATTTACCCTCACAGCCGCCCCTGAGCTTGGCATTGTCTCAGAAGTTATGGAATGAGCCATAGGTGGTGTGGAAAGGCACACACAGGACGTTGAGAATACCTCACAGAGGAGAGACATTTGGCGCAGGCTCCAAATGAGATCTTGAGGAAGTGGGAGTGCACTCTGAGGACAAGAAGGCGAGGCAGAAAAGGAGCAAATGCATTTCCCCATCTGCTCCCAAGGTCCTCTCTGCTAAAATCATCGACCTGCACTGCAGGAGACCTGGGTTTTACCCCTGGGTCAGGAAGATCCCCTGGAGAAGGGAATGGCTACCCACTCCAGTATTCTTGCCTGGAGAATTTAATTTCTTTAACAACAATAAATGCATTATTACAGACTATAACCCTGTTCTTTTTCCTCTGTCCCTCCTCTTAAGGATTTACCACTATAAAACAGAATATCAGAGTGTGTAAAAGAATATATGCAACATACCTGACCTAGAGAGCACTTCCTGGATTCAGGTGCCCCCACACACACACCATGGGTAGCGTACTTCCCTTTACTGTACCCTCGTGGCTATCATTTTTGGGAAGAAATATAAATTCTTTTCATATAAGCCTCTCCCAGTGAGGTAATAACAACTGTTCAGATCTTCTGGAAACTTGACAGAATCTATTAAAAGATTACAAATGTTGATTAACAGTTTTACTGAGTATCGACAAGCAAAATTAAACACAGTTCAGGCTTTTTCTATTGCCATACCTTGAGTAATTTCAGACTGCTGTTGTAAAGAACTATGACCCACCAAAAGGTAGGTCCACAAAGGAAAAAACAATTTTTGCATCATGCTTCCAAAATTGACAGAAAGGGAAATTGGTGATAGAAAATAATGTAGTAAAAGCAGTTATCAAAATTGAATATTACATTATTTGCAATGGTGGCTTAGTGGTAAAGAATCCACCTGCTAATGCAGGAGACATGGGTTTGATCCCTGGGTTGGGAAGATCTCCTGGAGAAGGAAATGGCAATGCACTCCAGTATTCTTGCCTGGGAAATCGCATGGACAGAGGAGCTTGATGGGCTACAGTCCATGGGGTTGCAAGAGTTAAACATGACTTAGTGACTAAACAGCACAAACTTACTTCCCATTTTCATATCTGAAGATGGAGCAACAAACACAGTATTTTGCATACTGTATGCCGTCATCCTCATCAGTACAGCTCACTCAGCCTCTGCTACCAGGTGTGTTAGATCTTAACAAACAGGAGAGCTGAGAATTTATTAGGATGCGTGGGGCAAAGGCCAGGAGACAATAATGTAAACATCTTCATGGCCTCTCGACAGATACAAATCAACTCGGTCCTCTGGGTCCAATACAGGCAAATGTCAATATTCAAAAGGTTTAGTATGGTGAATGAAGATCAGGGCAGCTGAAGACCATACGACTCCTAAGAGGCAAGTGGTGAGGGGTAAGTTCTGGATAAAAGGTAATGTGTCCAGGATGATGCAAGACACTAGCCACAGATAAAAACTCTGGAACAAGGAGAAGTGTCTGTCAGGAGGAGGTTCCTAGGGTCCCAGTCAAACAGAATTCAAGTTCCAGCCCAGTTATCCACCGTGGATAGACTTGGAGGTTTTGAGGATATTGAAGGGCTAGGCGATGGCTTCTCAAGGACTTAAAACTGCAGGCATTAGACTGATTCCTCACCTTCCCTCCTAGATAAGGTAAGGTGCTAAATATCCTTACAGACATGGTCAGAATTGACACAAAGACTGAACATAGCTACTTTCTCCAGCTGAAATTCTTTACGGCTTAATGCTGAGCAGCGCTAAGGGAACCTGAGATTGACACACTCTCCATGTATGACAAAAATGACATATGTGTGGCCCCAGGTTGCCTTTCCATTTGCAGATACAGCTGATATTTACAGCGCCCCTTGCTGTCTGCCATTTAGGTTATGTCTAGACAGAAAAATATGCCCAAAGAATAGTCAGTCCAAAACTTAACATTTGGGGAACAGAATTGAATCAACTGCAATAAGAAGGATACATCATGTCTAAACCAATCCTAAAATGATCCTCTCCTACTACAACAACAACAAAAAGAATCATTTTGAAAAGGTCAATTCTATTGCACTGTGTGGTCAAGGTCTGAAATATTTGCCTCTTAAAATCTCCACTCCAAAGAATAATTTACAATCATGATCACTGGGAAAACCCACCTCTTACTGTTGTTTCCAAAGGAGTCAGAACCATTATGTTATGATAACATATAGCCCACAATTGCAGTTTTGCCCCACGATTTTTAGGAAGCTTTCCAAACTATGTCCTCCTTAGCCCTCCAGTCCATCACAAATGCTACACTTGGTTGTTTAATCACCAAGGAAAACACGCTCTTTCTTTAGTCTTAAATCCACTCTCTAATAGTAGATTTCTTTTTTTAATGTTCTTTTTACAATCACAACTCTGATTCAGTCATTCCCTGGGTTGTATTAACAATGCTCTTCTTTGAGAAGTGATATTCTGCTCTTAGGGGTTCCCTGGTTGCTCAGCCAGTAAAGAATCTGCCTGCTATACAAAAGACCCAGGTTCAACCCCTGGATCAGGAAGATCTTGAAGAAAGAAATGGCAACACACTCCACTATTCTTGCCTGGAGAATCCTTGGACAGAAGAGAATGGTGGGCTACAGTCCAAAGGGTCACAAGAGTCGGACTCGATTTAGTAACTAAACCATCCTGCCCTAAGGGCTGTTTCTGCTTCAAGAGAGTTTCCACTGTTCTTAATTCTATACTGTTTCCAAAATTAAGTTGTTTCAAAGCTTCCGGTTTATTCAAAACTTTTCTGCCCCAAATGTGCTCTGACTCTTCACTCATCAATTTCACTTCCAGGACTCCTTTCTAAGAAAGGAATCAGAAAGGAACATACTGATGCATTTGCAACAGGATTATAGAAAGAGGGAAAAGGACCTAANCATCACTCCCACAAAAGCAACAAGAACAATAAAGAAACAACTACAGACTGATGAAACTAGCTCTGGGAGAACTCTAAACCATAGTGAGGAAACAAGAGAAGCCTGGAGGGGCTGAAACAAAGGATGGCCCTCCAGAAGAGTATAGGAAGCGTCTACCTGCCTCGTCCCTACCCTAGTCCAGAGCAGCTCAGCATCAAGAA
The DNA here is from genome assembly GCA_006410735.1 of Raphicerus campestris. Lineage (NCBI taxonomy): Eukaryota > Metazoa > Chordata > Mammalia > Artiodactyla > Bovidae > Raphicerus > Raphicerus campestris. Next base: position 9,048 of record SJYW01026839.1, read on the forward strand.
GGACCCCGCAGAGGGATCTTACCCCGCAGGGAAAAGGAGAGCAGGAGCCCCGCGGTCTCGCCACGGCAGAGGTTTGCAGCCTGTGCTGGCAAGGATGCCCACAGTCTTCGTCAAAACGGAACTCGACTGGCAGAGCCACCCCAAGTCCCCACTGCTGACTCTCCTGNGGAGCCCCGCGGTCTCGCCACGGCAGAGGTTTGCAGCCTGTGCTGGCAAGGATGCCCACAGTCTTCGTCAAAACGGAACTCGACTGGCAGAGCCACCCCAAGTCCCCACTGCTGACTCTCCTGTAAGACCTGCCGCTACCCCCACGCCAGCTCCACACGACCAGGAAGCCACTGCACCTTGCCATTCAGGGGACTGGAGCAGCCATGGTTGTGCAGCCACACTAGGGTCTTAGTTGGGGCTTTGACCCACCGTGACAGGCACCACGCGCTGCTCTGTGTCCCACCCCTGGGCCCCAAGTCACGCTTTGACCGGTCATTACTGGTGCTCAGCTGTACTGCCCTGCACTGTACCAAGTAGGGGCTTCAACCCACTATAGCCAGGCTCGCTACTGCTATAAGTATCCAACCCCCAGTGCTCAGCCACAGCTTTGCCCCATAATCACCAGAAAGAGCTAATATTGCCCAGCACCTCTCTCTCCATTTCCCAGTCAGAGACTTGGCCCTGCATAACTGGAGCCAAGCTGCTGCTCGGCACTCTTCCCCCAGGGACAAGTATATCTCGCCAAGGTATCGCATGCTAAGTTGCTTCAGTCATGCCCTACTCCTTATGACCCCATGGACTGTAGCCCACCAGGCTCCTCTGTCCATGGAATTTCCCAGGCAAGAATACTGGAGGGGGCTGCCATTCCCTTCTCCAGGGGATTTTCCCAGCTCAGGGAGTGAACCCACGTCTCTTATGTCTCATGTATTGGCAGGTGGGTTCTTTACCACTAGCGCCACCTGGGAAGCCCACCAAGGTAGAACTCAAAGCCGTAGTAAGTGGTGTTTTGGTCCCTCTCAGCAGACAGAGTTAGGGTGTGGACAAATTAAGGGAAGAGGAACATGATTTTAGATAGGGCTGAATTTACTGATATAGGTGAATCTAATGAAGTTCTTAGATCCAACATGTTAGCTGCGGGGGTAGTTCTAATTGTTTCATTGTTGATAGATTTAAAAACTGGGCTCATCAATCAATGTGATACACCACATCAACAAAAGGGAACCTTCTTATATTGTTGGTGGAAATGGAAAACAGTATGGAGGTACCTTAAAAAATTAAAAATAGAGTCATCATATTGTCCAGCAATCCCACTCCTATGCATTGCTATTCCAATTTTAAAAATAAATCTTTAAAAAAGAGGGGAAAAAAGATTTAATGCAGAAGCAAACATGAAAATTCTGTGTTCTTCTAATGAGATAGACAAGAAAGAGACTTTGAAAACTATGAAAATGTAAAAGGCTCCACTTTTCCCACCATTGTGTTTATTTCGGGAAATAATTATTTTTCATATTAAATGCATGGGTTATCAATATTATTCTAAATAAATTAATGAAAAATTAGAAAGGTCTTCTTGAGAGAAAAAAGAGCAATATTATAATATAGATAATGTTTCAGTTCAATTCAGTCACTCAGTTGTGTCCGACTCTTTTCAACCCCATGAATCGCAGCACACCAGGCCTCCCTGTCCATCACCAACTCCCGGAGTTCACTTGAACTCACATCCATCAAGTTGGTGATGCCATCCAGCCATCTCTTCCTCGGTCATCCCCTTTTCCTCCTGCCCCCAATCCCTCCCAGCATCAGAGTCTTTTCCAATGAGTCAGCTCTTCACATGAGGTGGCAAAGTACTAGAGTTTCAGCCTCAGCATCATTCCTTCCAAAGAACACTCAGAACTGATCTCCCCCAGAATGGACTGGTTGGATCTCCTTGAAGTCCAAGGGACTTTCAAGGATAATGTTAGGATTTACATAAAAATAATAGAATAAATTTTTTAAAAGAAGAAGTATGATTTTACCTTAAAGAGAAAATGAGAAATTACTACTGTCTTGCTCAACCAATGGAAGCTGAACTCCATTAATACTGCTGTAAGAGGGCAGTGTGTCAGAACTCAACAGCTTCACAATCCAGGGTGGGTCATATTTGGCCAAACATTGATAAGACCTCAAATATGAAATAGAAACCAAATAATCACTTTAAACTACAAAATTCTACCTGCACTGTTTACAGTTTAGCAATCTGATTAAAATTTACATGCCATTCACTGCAACTCTGGTAAAGATCTCTATGAGCAGAGATTTCATTTTGCTCACCTCACTAAAAAAAACAAAAAGTCATAACTTAGAAATAAACTTCTTGCAACCCCGTTGATAATCCCAAAACTCTATTAGACCTATTCAGATTTATCTCCAAATTGGTACAAATTACTTGATTAAGAATTTATAATAATGAATATTAGAAATATCTATAATTATAACCCAAAATGACAACAGAGACTTTCTGTCAAAGTATGAAAGAAAATAGCTTTTACTCTATTATCTTTTGCTACATGAGCTTAAGATTCATTGAACCCACGTCTCTTGCATCTGCGTCTCCTGCATTGGCAGGCGGATTCTTTACCACTGCACCACCTGGGAAGCCCCCTTTAGTTCCCACTTGGGTACTGATTTCACAAAAGCATTAGAGGCAAATAAGGTAGTTTATTATTATGGTCATTTGTCCTGTGTGTTTACAGCATCAGTTCATGTTTCCAAGATGTCTAGCACTTGTGCCAAGAGAAAGTGAGAGACAATGTCCACAAAATGGACTGAGCAACCAGGGAATCAGGAAGCCAGGCAGGAATTAACACTTTAGAAATAACTGTAAATTATTTACACCAAAGTACTACATTTAAAAATTAAAAGATATATATTTTAAGATCATTCCTTAACTCCAGTTAAAAAAGGATTAAAGACCTAAATGTGAGACCAGACATGATAAAACTCCTAGAGGAAAACACAGGCAGAACACTCTCTGACATAAATCAGCAACATCTTTTTTGATCTGTATGCCAGAATAATGAAAATAAAAGCAAAAATGAACAAATGCGACCTACTTAAACTCAAAAACGTTTTCCTTTGCTCAAAAGCAAAGGAAACAATAAACAAAAGACAACCCACAGATTGGGAGAAAATATTTGCAAATGAGGCAACCAATAAGGGTTTAGTCTCCAAAATTTACAGTTTCCTAGCCTCAAAACAAACAACTCACTCAAAAAATGGGGAGAAGACCTGAATAGATATTTCTCAAAAGAGGACATACAGATGACCAATAGGCACACAAGATGTTCAACACTGCTAGTTTTAGAGAAATGCAAATCAAAATCACAGTGAGATATCACCTCACACCAGTCAGAATAGCTATCATCAAAAATTCCACAAACAACAAATGATGGAGAGGGTGTGGAGAGAAGGAAACCCTCCTATATTGTTGGTGGGAATGTAAATTGGTACAGTCACTATGGAGAACAGTACAGAAGTTTCTTAAAAAACTAAAAATAGGAGTAGCATAGGACCTTACAACCCCACTCTTGGGCATTTAGCTGGAGAAAAACATGATCCTAAAGGATCCATGCACTCCAGTGTTCACTGCAGCACTGTTTACGATAGCCAAGACATGGAAGCAAGCTAAGTGTCCGTCGACAGAGGGTGGGTAAAGAAGATGTGGTAAATGTATACAGTGGAATATTAGCCACTGAAAAAGAATGAAATACAACAATTGCAGCAACACAGATGGACCTAGAGAGTGTCATCCTGAGTGAAGTANGTAGTTCTAATTGTTTCATTGTTGATAGATTTAAAAACTGGGCTCATCAATCAATGTGATACACCACATCAACAAAAGGGAACCTTCTTATATTGTTGGTGGAAATGGAAAACAGTATGGAGGTTCCTTAAAAAATTAAAAATAGAGTCATCATATTGTCCAGCAATCCCACTCCTATGCATTGCTATTCCAATTTAAAAAATAAATCTTTAAAAAAGAGGGGAAAAAAGATTTAATGCAGAAGCAAACATGAAAATTCTGTGTTCTTCTAATGAGACAGACAAGAAAGAGACTTTGAAAACTATGAAAATGTAAAAGGCTCCACTTTTCCCACCATTGTGTTTATTTCGGGAAATAATTATTTTTCATATTAAATGCATGGGTTATCAATATTATTCTAAATAAATTAATGAAAAATTAGAAAGGTCTTCTTGAGAGAAAAAAGAGCAATATTATAATATAGATAATGTTTCAGTTCAATTCAGTCACTCAGTTGTGTCCGACTCTTTTCAACCCCATGAATCGCAGCACACCAGGCCTCCCTGTCCATCACCAACTCCCGGAGTTCACTTGAACTCACATCCATCAAGTTGGTGATGCCATCCAGCCATCTCTTCCTCGGTCATCCCCTTTTCCTCCTGCCCCCAATCCCTCCCAGCATCAGAGTCTTTTCCAATGAGTCAGCTCTTCACATGAGGTGGCAAAGTACTAGAGTTTCAGCCTCAGCATCATTCCTTCCAAAGAACACTCAGAACTGATCTCCCCCAGAATGGACTGGTTGGATCTCCTTGAAGTCCAAGGGACTTTCAAGGATAATGTTAGGATTTACATAAAGATAATAGAATAAATTTTTTAAAAGAAGAAGTATGATTTTACCTTAAAGAGAAAATGAGAAATTACTACTGTCTTGCTCAACCAATGGAAGCTGAACTCCATTAATACTGCTGTAAGAGGGCAGTGTGTCAGAACTCAACAGCTTCACAATCCAGGGTGGGTCATATTTGGCCAAACATTGATAAGACCTCAAATATGAAATAGAAACCAAATAATCACTTTAAACTACAAAATTCTACCTGCACTGTTTACAGTTTAGCAATCTGATTGAAATTTACATGCCATTCACTGCAACTCTGGTAAAGATCTCTATGAGCAGAGATTTCATTTTGCTCACCTCACTAAAAAAAACAAAAAGTCATAACTTAGAAATAAACTTCTTGCAACCCCATTGATAATCCCAAAACTCTATTAGACCTATTCAGATTTATCTCCAAATTGGTACAAATTACTTGATTAAGAATTTATAATAATGAATATTAGAAATATCTATAATTATAACCCAAAATGACAACAGAGACTTTCTGTCAAAGTATGAAAGAAAATAGCTTTTACTATATTATCTTTTGCTACATGAGCTTAAGATTCATTGAACCCACGTCTCTTGCATCTGCGTCTCCTGCATTGGCAGGTGGATTCTTTACCACTGCACCACCTGGGAAGCCCCCTTTAGTTCCCACTTGGGTACTGATTTCACAAAAGCATTAGAGGCAAATAAGGTAGTTTATTATTATGGTCATTTGTCCTGTGTGTTTACAGCATCAGTTCATGTTTCCAAGATGTCTAGCACTTGTGCCAAGAGAAAGTGAGAGACAATGTCCACAAAATGGACTGAGCAACCAGGGAATCAGGAAGCCAGGCAGGAATTAACACTTTAGAAATAACTGTAAATTATTTACACCAAAGTACTACATTTAAAAATTAAAAGATATATATTTTAAGATCATTCCTTAACTCCAGTTAAAAAAGGATTAAAGACCTAAATGTGAGACCAGACATGATAAAACTCCTAGAGGAAAACACAGGCAGAACACTCTCTGACATAAATCAGCAACATCTTTTTTGATCTGTATGCCAGAATAATGAAAATAAAAGCAAAAATGAACAAATGCGACCTACTTAAACTCAAAAACGTTTTCCTTTGCTCAAAAGCAAAGGAAACAATAAACAAAAGACAACCCACAGATTGGGAGAAAATATTTGCAAATGAGGCAACCAATAAGGGTTTAGTCTCCAAAATTTACAGTTTCCTAGCCTCAAAACAAACAACTCACTCAAAAAATGGGGAGAAGACCTGAATAGATATTTCTCAAAAGAGGACATACAGATGACCAATAGGCACACAAGATGTTCAACATTGCTAGTTTTAGAGAAATGCAAATCAAAATCACAGTGAGATATCACCTCACACCAGTCAAAATGGCTATCATCAAAAATTCCACAAACAACAAATGATGGAGAGGGTGTGGAGAGAAGGAAACCCTCCTATATTGTTGGTGGGAATGTAAATTGGTACAGCCACTATGGAGAACAGTACAGAAGTTTCTTAAAAAACTAAAAATAGGAGTAGCATAGGACCTTACAACCCCACTCTTGGGCATTTAGCTGGAGAAAAACATGATCCTAAAGGATCCATGCACTCCAGTGTTCACTGCAGCACTGTTTACGATAGCCAAGACATGGAAGCAAGCTAAGTGTCCGTCGACAGAGGGTGGGTAAAGAAGATGTGGTAAATGTATACAGTGGAATATTAGCCACTGAAAAAGAATGAAATACAACAATTGCAGCAACACAGATGGACCTAGAGAGTGTCATCCTGAGTGAAGTAAGTCAGAGAGGGAGAGATATAATATGACATCCGTTATACACGTAATCTAAAACAAAATGATACAAATGAACTTACACCACAGAAAAATACTCACAGACAGAAGAATGAACTTATGGTTGTCAGGGAGAACGATAGGGACTTTGAGACAGTCACGTACACACTGCTGTATTTAAAATGGATGACCAGCAAAGACCTATTGTAGAGCACATGGAACCCTGCTCAATGTTGTGCAGCAGCCTGGATGGGAAGAGGGTTTGGGGGAGAATGGATACATGTATATGTACAGCTGAATCCCTTAGCTGTTCACCTGAAACTACCACAACATTGTTAATCAGCTATATCCTAATACAAAAGAAAAAGTTTAATGTTTAAGGGAAAAAATTAAAAGACATATATTTTAATTAATGTATTTAATTATTTTAATCATAAAATTTTTAAATTCTAGTTTAATGATCAAGTATCAATCCATTGATGACTAATATTAATAATTCATCAAGTGCATAGTTTGTACAATCGAGAGTCCTTGACTCTAAGAATCTCACACTCTTTTGGGGTAGGCAGATGGTAAGGTTTCAATACTTAGGGTTAGCAAAATGTGTGTAAGTCAAATTAGGAGTCCCAGGACTCCTTTCAAGGGAGTAATACTGAGTTGGGATTTGATGGTAGAGTAGATATTAATTAGAAAAACAGGTGGTGGGAAGATATTCCAAGCAGAAGGAAAAGCAATTCAGAAGAGATGACAGCACGACAGAGCATGACTTATTCTCAACACTACATCTCAGACACATGAAGATGAGGCAAAACTGGAAACTAGGAGTCAGAGAATAAAGACACTCGCATGCTAAACTGAATAGACAATTTATCTGTAAAGTGATGGGTTTGAGGGGATCATTTCAAAAGGGGAGTGTCATCTTCAGTCTTGCATTTTAGCAACATGATGAGTGATGAGAAAGAAGAGACATCGGAGAAAAGAGACATTCGAAGCTATTGTATCCTATTTTAATTACTGAAATCTCTCACAATGACAAAACTGTCACATAGGACAGTAAATGTAGAGTAATTCAATCAAACTTCTTGGAAAAGACATATTTAGCAATCTGGGATAATGCAGAATTACAGGAAATATCAAATTATTCAGCACTGGTTCTTTTTGTCATTTTGCAAACATTATTTTAATATTAGACTAAGTCACAAAATATTTAGTGCATAAACCAACTTCTTTTTTTTAAGATCTAGCATTTTTATCATGGTCTTTTATCTTATTTTGGACCACTTGTACCCAGTACTCTATCCCACTATAGACTGTTGAACTTAATCAACAAAATCAAAAGTGATTTCTGACCAGATTTATAGAGGACATGAGCATTTATACTGTCAAAGTGTTTGCATAACCAAAAGTACAAAAATAAAGATGAAAATGCCTCCAATTTCGCTTAGAAAATAGTACTTTATAAGCTTGTTTCATCCATGAACCCAAAGCTTAGAATGCTTTTGCTGTCATTGTTGTTTTGCACTGAGTCATGTCTAACTCTTTGGCACCCCCATGGACTGTAGCCCAGTAAGTTTCTCTGTCCATGGGATTTTCCGGGAAAGAACACTGGAGTGAGTTTGCCATTCCCTCCTTCAGGGGATCTTCCCATCCCAGGGATCGAACCCATGTCTCCTACACTGGCAGGCAGATTCTTTACTGCAGAGCCACCAAGGAATTGGAGAAAAGCTAATCAAGACTAAAAAATTTTCCTTAATGTTATTTCCTGCATTGATTCTGTGCACTTTGGGAAGATTTTTTTTTTTCTTTCTTTACCTATCTTTCCTCTATCTTCTCTTTTCTAAGAGATACGAAACTGTTTTACAACAATCTCCTCAGGCCTTAAAAATGATGGCACATTATCAAAATTTAGAAGGAAATGCTCTCTGTAGAAAGAGTTTCTGAGACAAGCAGGTGAAAGAAAGACCAGTGTGTGTCCACTTTGCAACTGAAATATCTTAAATATCCATATAAAAATACTAAAAAGCAAATAAACCAGGAAGGAAGCATAATATAAAGAAAGACGATCGAAGACAAAGGCAGAAGTGGTTGAGAACTCTTGGCCCTTTTTTCTCTCCACGTGACTGGATGCAGACGACTAGCTCCTACTTCAAGAATTTAGCTCCAAGCCTTGAGTTTCTAACCAGCAGCCCCATAGTGCCTCCTTGGATTTCCATCCTGTGTCCCAGACTCTAGAGCTAATTGCTTGTCAAACAGCTCCAGCTAGATATTCAAGTGCTTCAAACACCACCTCTCCAAAATGCCCAAGGTCAGTTTTCCCTACAGTATTTCTCATGTCAACAAATGGAACCCACCACCCTTCCAGTTTCCCACCTTTTAGGATAGAGAATGAGTGAGCAGAGAGGAAGCTGGTGTTAGCCTGGATGCAGTCTCTTTCATCTCTTATATACAATCAATCATAAAGTCCTGATAATCTTACTTTATTGGTGTCTTTTTTAGAATCAGTTCAGTTTTTTCCATCTTAAATGCCACTCCATCATTCTCTCCTAGTGAAATACTGTAATAAACTCTATTGGTCCCTCTGCCTCTAGGCTAGCCCAGATCTTACCCATTCCTCATGCTATCGCCAAAGGAATCACTCAAAAGCAGATCCAGTCACATCACTCAACAACTTAATCTGACTCTTGAGAATCTTCTAAATGAGGGTGAACCTCCTGACAGGATCTGTCATGACTGCCCCATCTGTCTCTCTAGCTCCCCCCTCACCACTCCCATCCTCCACCCCACCGCCCCCAGCCTCAGGGATGCACCTATACACAGCTACTTGCACTTCTTAGACTGGATCATTCTCTCTCATTCCCCAGCCTTTACACATGTTATTAATATTTTCTGTCTGAGACACCCATTCCTGTTTCCGTTCTTAATAGATACCCATCTGCCTTTCAGGACTTAAGACTACATCTAGACTGGCAACCCCCCTCTCTGGACACCATCAGTGNTGTTATTAATATTTTCTGTCTGAGACACCCATTCCTGTTTCCGTTCTTAATAGATACCCATCTGCCTTTCAGGACTGAAGACTACATCTAGACTGGCAACCCCCGTCTCTGGACACCATCAGTGCTTTGTCAGCTTATTTATTTGCCACGCCTGCCGTGAACCGCAAGCACTTTGAGCTCTGACTGCCTTTGCCATTTTATCCCCAGGTTTAGCCCTATACCTGGCATAATAGTAGGAGCTCAACATATGTTTTGTTAAAGGGATTAGGTATCTCTTTTACTATGAGTCAGACTTTCAGATTAAATTTTAAAGTTTGGTTACAGCAGCTAACCAAAGAACAGAAATGTAGGAACGGCATAATTATGAAATTAAGAACACAGGATGAAAGCCTAAACAAAGCAGAGCATCACTGTGTTTGTCTAAATGATGCCCTCGCGTCCTCCTTCCATCGAGACTGGATGAGGTTTCTCCCCAGCCACCTCAGCTCTCTTGCAACCCTCTCTAACTGCATTGCCCTCACATCTCCTGGTATGCTTACAGACTAATCTGAAAGTCCTTTGAGAGGAGTGGCTGCATTTTATTTATGTTTTTATCTCTAACTCTTGATAAATGTTGAATGAATAAGACACAGTCACAAATCTTTTGCACTAAATAACATGACATCAAAATATATGAAGGAAAACGGTTGTAAATGAAAGTAGGAAGGACAGTCAGGCAATCATGAGATATTTTAACTCACTACTATCCATCTATGACAAGTCAATTTAATAAAAAATAAATAAGGGCATAGAAGAATTGAACTATATAACAAGGTTACATTAATATATGCTGAACTTTGTAACCCCAGAAATGGGGAATGCTTCTATAAATCAAACATTTACTAAAATGAATCATGACTGATTCACAAAGAAAACTTAAACTCAGCCCACACAGCTCAAATGATATAGACCAAGTTCCCGAAGGAAATATAAAAATAAAAAAGAATGAGAAAAAGAAAAGAGAGAAAGAGCAGAAATTTTAAAATATTCAACCACTTGGAATATAAACATTTATTATATTTATAAAATAAATATAAATATTTCCCCAAATGATTAAAATGTTGTACTAGGAGAAATATTTAAGTTTAAAGGCTATGGAACTTACATAAAAGCAACTGGATAACTATGAGTAAATAAAAATTTTTAAGTTACAAAAATAAAAAATGTAACAAAATTAAAAAGGCAAGGAATAAGCTCTTTCAAAATATTTGAAACATAAAAAATTAACATCCTTAAAGAGCCATTACAAATTGGCATAATAATGCATATAAATGGAATCTAGAAAAATGGTACTAATAAACCTGTCTGCAGGGAAGGAATGGAGACACAAATGTAGAGGATAGACTTGCAGATGCAGCAGCGGAAGGAGAGGGTGGGATGAACTAAGAAAGTGGCATTGACATATATACACCACAAGCGTGAAATAGATAGCTAGTGCGAAGCTGCTGCCTAGTGCTGGTGTTCTGTGATGACCTAGAAGGGTAGGGTAGAGGGTGGGGATGAGAGGGAGGCTAAAAACAGAGGGTGTGTGTGTGTGTGTCTGTATATACATATATATATATATATGTATATATATATATATGTTGTGTTGTGTTAGTCGCTCAGTCGTGTCCAACTGTAGTCCACCGGGGTCCTCTGTCCATGGAATTATCTAGGCAAGAACACTAGAGTGGGCTGCATTCCCTTCTCCAGGGGATCTTCTCAACCAAAGGATCAAACCTGGGTCTCCTGCATTGCAGGCAGATTCTTTACCATCTGAGCCACCAGGGAAACCCTATACAGACATACACACACACACACACGTATGGTTATGATTGATTCACCTATTCAACAGCCTATTGTTGTACAGCAGAGATCAACAACAGAACACTGTAAACCAATTATCCTCCTGTTGAAAAATAAAAATAGATACATAAATAAAATGGAAAACCAACAAGGACCTATTGTATAGCACAGGAAACTCTTGCTCAATATTATGTAACAATCTAAATGGAAAACAATTTGAAAAAGAATGAGGAAGCAAGTGCTAATTACTCAGTTGTGTCCTATTCTTTGCGACTCTATGGACTGTATCCCACCAGGCTCCTCTGTCCATGGAATTCTCCAAGCAAGAAGTCTGGAGTGGGTTGCCATTCCCTTCAGGGGATCTTCCTGACCCAGGGTTCAAACCCAGGTCTCCCGCATTGCAGGCAGATTCTTTACTGTTTGAGTCACCAGGGTAGCCTCAACCCCTGAAAAAGAGTAGATACACGTATATGTGTTGCTAAGTCACATCAGTCGTGTCCGACTCTGTGTGACTCCATAGATGGCAGCTCACCAGGCTCCCCCATCCCTGAGATTCTCCAGGTAAGAACACTGGAGTGGGTTGCCATTTCCTTCTCCAGTGCATGAAAGTGAAAAGTAACAGTGAAGTCGCTCAGTCGTGTCCAACTCTTTGCAACCCCATGGACTGCAGCCTACCATGTTCCTCCATCCATGGGATTTTCCAGGCAAGAGTACTGGAGTGGGGTGCCATTGCCTTCTCCCATATGTGTGCTGCTGCTGCTGCTAAGTCACTTCAGTCATGTCTAATTCTGTGCGACCCCATAGACAGCANCAGTCGTGTCCGACTCTGTGTGACTCCATAGATGGCAGCTCACCAGGCTCCCCCATCCCTGAGATTCTCCAGGTAAGAACACTGGAGTGGGTTGCCATTTCCTTCTCCAGTGCATGAAAGTGAAAAGTAACAGTGAAGTCGCTCAATCGTGTCCGACTCTTTGCAACCCCATGGACTGCAGCCTACCATGTTCCTCCATCCATGGGATTTTCCAGGCAAGAGTACTGGAGTGGGGTGCCATTGCCTTCTCCCATATGTGTGCTGCTGCTGCTGCTAAGTCACTTCAGTCATGTCTAACTCTGTGCGACCCCATAGACAGCAGCCCACCAGGCTCCGCCATCCCTGGGATGCTCCAGGCAAGAACACTGGAGTGGGTTGCCATTTCCTTCTCCAATGCATAAAAATGAAAGTGAAATCGTTCAGTCGTGCCCAACTCTCAGCGACCCCATGGATTGCAGCCCACCAGGCTCCTCTGTCCATGGGATTTGTAGATACATGTATATGTGTAACTGAATCTCTTTGCTGTACACTTGAGACTAACAGAACATTGTTAATCAACTACACTCCAATATAAAATAAAAAGTTAAAAAAAGTAAAAAGGGGCTTCCCCAATAGCTCAGTGGTTTAAAAAAAAAAAGTAATGAGAAAAATACTATTTCTACAATTTTAATAGTAAATGATACTAATATACAATTTAATAAAGTAAATTTAAAGTGAAAGTTGCTCAGTCAAGTCTGACTCTTTGCCACCCAGGCCAGAATTCTCCAGGCCGGAATACTAGTGTGGGTAGCCTTTCCCTTTTCCAAGGGATCTTCCCAACCTCGGAATCGAACCCAGGTCTCCTGCATTGCAAGCATATTCTTTACCAGCTGAGCCACAAGGAAACCCAATTAAATTTAAAGGGGCTATTTAATATTCAAATAGTTTAATTTCACCAAGAAAGAACTATAATTTAAAGCAAAATATCATGTTTGCCTATCAAACTACCCTATCAAATTTTCCTATCAAAGTCTCAACTTTTTTATTGCTCTGTCTTTATCATTTTGCTTCTTAAATGCTTGTGTTCAGTGCTGATAAGATATAGTGAAAGATATACACTAAGCCCTCTGTTTAANTTTTGGGTCCAGGTAAATACACGTAACATTTTTAATATATTTCTATAAAAGTGAAAACAATCCTTCTAAAGCTTTGACAATACATATTTTATATTCAGTTAAGCTATTTCAAAATGTTATATAATTTCTGAGGACTAAGAGGAATTTCAGACCCTTTAAACACTAATGAGATCTCAAGAGATTATTCTAAAATACTTCTAATCCTTCCCTACTGATTCATCACTGGTTCATACGCAGTTCTTTTACCTTCATTAAGCTTCAAAGATTTTTCTTAAATAATTGTTTTAGTTGTCCATGGATTCTGAATGCTTTGTACTAGGAGATAAAACAGCAGCTTATTTGGTTTTGTTTGTTTGTTTCAGGGATTTAGACTTCTGAGATATTTTCAGTTTTCATGACTTAATGCCTGATCAATCTCATTCGAACTCAAATTTTTATCAACTTGATATNATAAAACAGCAGCTTATTTGGTTTTGTTTGTTTGTTTCAGGGATTTAGACTTCCGAGATATTTTCAGTTTTCATGACTTAATGCCTGATCAATCTCATTCGAACTCAAATTTTTATCAACTTGATATATCTTTGAAGGAAGAATTTAAGTGTTGGATACCATTTAGTTGGGTGACTGGATTCTGCTTTACCTAAAACTTTAACACACTTAAATAAATTCATTTATAACTAGGATTCTAGGTTCCTTATAGCACCACAGTTGGGTTTTTTTTTTTTTTTCAGTCAAATTCTACATTTCTGACCTCACTGACATTTTTTCCGTATATCCTACATTTAAAAAGAGAGAGAGAGAATGAAGGGCATCAAGAAAACTTATTGAAGCAAGTTAGTAAAGCAAGCTTCAACTAATAAGAATATCCCATTTCCAAATCCAGAGCCACAATGGTTAAAAAAAAAAAAAATCAGTCTGCAATGTAGGAGACCTGGGTTCAATCCTTGGGTCAGGAAACTCTCCTGGAAAAAGAAATGGCTACCCACTCCAGTATTCTTGCCTGAGGAATCCCATGGACAGAGAGCCTGGCAGGCTACAGTCCATTGGGTCGCAAAGTGTCAGACACAACTGAGTGACTAACACTTTCACTTTTTCATTCTCATATCCAAGAATAACATAGTTCCTGTTTTCAACACTGAAAGTGGGAGCTTTCTTTTTGTGTATTTCTTAATAGCTAGAGCTTTGTTGTAGGAAAGATTCTTATCATCTTCCATTATTGCAGATACTAAATTAAGAATGATCAAACTGAGCTCATTTTAGTGATATAGATAGAGCAATAAAAGTATTCCCATTCCCTATAATAATCTCTCTGCAGTATCATTTTTATATTTCCCTGTATGGGTTTTCTTTCTTTATACAAACCACCATATTTCCACAGAAGGCACAATTCCTTACCTTTGGACAGAAAAATATAAAGTTACATTTAGAAGACGGCATTTCTGGATGTCCTTCCCTAGTAAAGTGTAAAGTTCTGCTTCTATATTTGATTAATTGCGTCAAACTAACTTTAAGTATATGTAAATATCTCTCTTGTCTTGAAGTGCTAGAGTTTTATTGATACAAGATTAAGAATGCAAATAGACATTTTTAAAACTGCCTTCATGATTTATCTTGGTTTCTTAGTAAGCTATGCCAAAGTTCAAATTGTTAACCAAAATTACTTCATAAAAAGTTACCTATTATTGTAAACTTGCTCAACAAAGTGTTTTTTCTAAAAAAAAAAAAAAAAAACTCAGCTTAGTTCATAAACATTAAAGTTAATCTTTTAATCTCCCCCCTCTCTTTTGCAGTAGAAGCTGTATTTACACTAGAAAGAATTCTATTCCCAGCTGTCAAAAATATATATTTATTTATTCCTATTTCACTGCTTTTCTACTGAAGAGGTTGTCATTATATTTAATTCCATCCTGACCCAAGATAAGAATTCTTCTTTATACTTTTATGCTGAAAGGTTTTAAGGCATATACTTCATCAAAGCATAGAATGAAGCATCTTGCTATGAGAACTCTAGTTATCTAAAAAAAATTTTTTTTAAAGTGTGGTAAAGTTTAAGTCATTTGCTGTTTGCTTTCACATTCATTTTTATCAGTTACACTCAATTTTAACACTAGCTAACTTGGAATGGAATGGTTTAACTTAACTGTTTCAAGCTGTATTATGAAATTCTGAAAAACCACCTGCCCATGCTTTTATTATTTAATATTTTATAGTATTTTATTATTTAATATCAAGTCAACTTGACTCTTTCAGCAATCCTTTGTTAGGTAAGGCAGAAACTGTCATATCTTTTTTATAAATGAGAAAATCAAAGAGGAGGAGGGTAAGTACTACCAGCCACTGGAAACGTTGAACCTGGAAACCCTACCTGTGCGCCGGGGCTTTTGCAGCTGTATGGATGCACTGATAACACCATCTATATAAGAAGCCCCTATCAATGTCTCAAAAATAACTAGTAGAGTGATTTAAAAGTTTTAAAGAATGCAATATAAGAAGTAAAATGCACAACCTTTTCCCATACAGAGTTTTCATTCAAGAACTGAGTAAGCAAACTATTAAAAGGAAAAAGAAAACAGTTTCAAAATACATACAGAATGTATGTTAATACAGCACAAAGTCATTACTGTCTACCTCCTTCCACATACAGCACACTCCAAGGATGAGCATTTCTTATGTGGCCTTCTTTATAATTGAAAGATAGATCTCACTTAAAAGAGGTGTAATCTCTGTCCCAAATTAGAAGCCATATAATGTCAGCACGCTTTTGTTGCTCAGTTGCTCAGTTGTGTCTGCCTCTGTGACCCCATGGACTGCAGCATGCCAGGCTTTCCTGTCCTTCCCCACCTCCTGGAGTTTGCTCAAACTCATGTCCGTTGAGTCGGTGACGCCATCCAACCATCTCATCCTCTGTCATCCCCTTCTCCTCTGGCCTTCAACATGCTAGAAGTATCTTAACAAACGGATGCAGTTTACATCAAAGGTAACAATTTAAAGAAACAAATTAAACTACATACAGTTCATAATTTAGAAGTCAAAAACTATTTAATACAACATGATAAAGGCAATTGTGAAATATGTGGACCTAAACTTTTGTTTCCTTTAAGAAACATTACAAATAACATGTCAATTTTATTATTTAAAAAATAACCAGTGAAATAATAAGCAATAGAGCTCAGGTGCTCAGACATTCAGTTGTGTCTGACTCTTTGTGACCCCATGGGATATACCCCTCCAGGTTCCTCTGTCCATGGGATTCTCCCGGCAAGAATACCGGAGTGAGTTGNGTGAAATATGTGGACCTAAACTTTTGTTTCCTTTAAGAAACATTACAAATAACATGTCAATTTTATTATTTAAAAAATAATCAGTGAAATAATAAGCAATAGAGCTCAGGTGCTCAGACATTCAGTTGTGTCTGACTCTTTGTGACCCCATGGGATATAGCCCTCCAGGTTCCTCTGTCCATGGGATTCTCCCGGCAAGAATACTGGAGTGGGTTGTCATATCCTCCTCCAAGGGATTTTCCTGATGCAGGGATCAAACCTGTACCTCCTACATTTCCTGCATTTGCAGGCAGAATCTTCTTTATCACTAGTGCCACCTGGGAGGCTGCGATGGTGGACAATATCTAAAATGAGTTTATCTTCCTTTCCACATGATATAGATTAAGGAGGATGCTGGAGGAAGGTAACTATTGCCCTCCCAAAATCCTCCTCATGGTTCAAGGAGGCTCCTGGAAGTTCTAGGTGGTAAGCTTGTATAGCAGTAGCAAGAACATTATTACTATCTTCACCCACCTCTTTATAGAAACAAATTCTTTGAGACTTACTTGAATTTTAGGTTGACATCAGATTTCTCTCTTCCATAAAGAAACAAGCATCAGAAAAGTGCCCTAAGATCCTACATCCCAGCCAGAAAACACCTAATGAGCTGAAAGTGTTGGTCGCTCAGTCTTGTTCAACTCTTCGCATACTCACAGACTGTAGCCCATCAGGCTTCTCTGTTCATGGAATTTTCCAGGCAAGAATACTGGAGTGGGTTGCCATTTCCTTCTCCAGGTGATATTCCTGACCCAGGGATCAAACCCGGGTCTCCTGCATTGCAAGCAGATTCTTAACCATCTGAGCCACGTGGGAAGCCCCACACCTAATGGGAATTATCAATAATTATCAATTAATTAATCAGCATTATAAATTGCAAAGAGAGCTTCTGAATATTCACTCTAATGAGAAAGGAAATAAAATCACTACAGCAACAGAATAAAGGAGATACTGTAACTGAAGGATTTCATATTAATTTCACCAGAGGGTATTCTCTAATATCACCTTCCAAATCAGACCTGCAAGAAGGATAAAAATCAGAGAACTATTCAAACTCACAGATAATCACTCCTGTTTTGAAGTGATTTTGATACAACAAAACAAAGGTGCTTCAGATTTGAAGACATTTCCCTCACTTCGGTTTCAGTCACTCTTTTCCTAAATATCACTGACTCCTTTATTGGACCTTGTTACTCATCATTATCACTTTTTTTATCTCCTTACCATGGAAATAAATATACATGCAGGAACCCAGGGCTGAACTTACATCAGGCTCCACTAGAACTTTGTAATATGACAAAACAAATTCTGAGATACAGACTTGAAAGTGTAGACAGTTCTATGAAGCTTGAGTTTCCAGTTTTTTTCCTTCCTAGAACCAGCCCTTAAGCACACGTTTCTGCTCTTCTTTTATTTATACAGACTTTGAACATTCTTCGCTACATTCAAAACACAGAAATCACAGCAAGAAGACATTTCGAGCTCTTTTGCAAATCTATGTATTCAAAAAAGTGAATATCAACTACCAAAACCATCATGTTTTTAGTATTTACTTCTCACAAAGGGATTCAGAGACAAAGAAACTATACTTTTTATTATTACTAGAAGAAGGAGACANGTGACGCCATCCAACCATCTCATCCTCTGTCATCCCCTTCTCCTCTGGCCTTCAACATGCTAGAAGTATCTTAACAAACGGATGCAGTTTACATCAAAGGTAACAATTTAAAGAAACAAATTAAACTACATACAGTTCATAATTTAGAAGTCAAAAACTATTTAATACAACATGATAAAGGCAATTGTGAAATATGTGGACCTAAACTTTTGTTTCCTTTAAGAAACATTACAAATAACATGTCAATTTTATTATTTAAAAAATAACCAGTGAAATAATAAGCAATAGAGCTCAGGTGCTCAGACATTCAGTTGTGTCTGACTCTTTGTGACCCCATGGGATATACCCCTCCAGGTTCCTCTGTCCATGGGATTCTCCCGGCAAGAATACCGGAGTGAGTTGTCATATCCTCCTCCAAGGGATCTTCCTGATGCAGGGATCAAACCTGTACCTCCTACATTTCCTGCATTTGCAGGCAGAATCTTCTTTATCACTAGTGCCACCTGGGAGGCTGCGATGGTGGACAATATCTAAAATGAGTTTATCTTCCTTTCCACATGATATAGATTAAGGAGGATGCTGGAGGAAGGTAACTATTGCCCTCCCAAAATCCTCCTCATGGTTCAAGGAGGCTCCTGGAAGTTCTAGGTGGTAAGCTTGTATAGCAGTAGCAAGAACATTATTACTATCTTCACCCACCTCTTTATAGAAACAAATTCTTTGAGACTTACTTGAATTTTAGGTTGACATCAGATTTCTCTCTTCCATAAAGAAACAAGCATCAGAAAAGTGCCCTAAGATCCTACATCCCAGCCAGAAAACACCTAATGAGCTGAAAGTGTTGGTCGCTCAGTCTTGTTCAACTCTTCGCATACTCACAGACTGTAGCCCATCAGGCTTCTCTGTTCATGGAATTTTCCGGGCAAGAATACTGGAGTGGGTTGCCATTTCCTTCTCCAGGTGATATTCCTGACCCAGGGATCAAACCCGGGTCTCCTGCATTGCAAGCAGATTCTTAACCATCTGAGCCACGTGGGAAGCCCCACACCTAATGGGAATTATCAATAATTATCAATTAATTAATCAGCATTATAAATTGCAAAGAGAGCTTCTGAATATTCACTCTAATGAGAAAGGAAATAAAATCACTACAGCAACAGAATAAAGGAGATACTGTAACTGAAGGATTTCATATTAATTTCACCAGAGGGTATTCTCTAATATCACCTTCCAAATCAGACCTGCAAGAAGGATAAAAATCAGAGAACTATTCAAACTCACAGATAATCACTCCTGTTTTGAAGTGATTTTGATACAACAAAACAAAGGTGCTTCAGATTTGAAGACATTTCCCTCACTTCAGTTTCAGTCACTCTTTTCCTAAATATCACTGACTCCTTTATTGGACCTTGTTACTCATCATTATCACTTTTTTTATCTCCTTACCATGGAAATAAATATACATGCAGGAACCCAGGGCTGAACTTACATCAGGCTCCACTAGAACTTTGTAATATGACAAAACAAATTCTGAGATACAGACTTGAAAGTGTAGACAGTTCTATGAAGCTTGAGTTTCCAGTTTTTTTCCTTCCTAGAACCAGCCCTTAAGCACACGTTTCTGCTCTTCTTTTATTTATACAGACTTTGAACATTCTTCGCTACATTCAAAACACAGAAATCACAGCAAGAAGACATTTCGAGCTCTTTTGCAAATCTATGTAGTCAAAAAAGTGAATATCAACTACCAAAACCATCATGTTTTTAGTATTTACTTCTCACAAAGGGATTCAGAGACAAAGAAACTATACTTTTTATTATTACTAGAAGAAGGAGACACATATAAATGTGCATATATTTCTCCTTATTTACTCCTACTTTTCTAACAAAATATTTACTGAAACTCTACGTTAAAAATCCATCTGTGACCCTTTCTTCCATTTATAACCTTACACATCCATTCTTTCCCCCAAACCTATTTTCTTTTTTCCTCTGTATGTCTGACTTCAACATTATAAATGCAGGAATAATGCTCTTCTATCAGTTTTTAAATTTCTCTTATAATATGTAGTATCATAGGGTTTATTGGGTTCCCTTTTCCATTCTAAAAAGTGTCATAATTCCTTTCCTAATAGCTATAGCTGCTATTTCTCTGAAGAAAACTGGGGCTTGACATCAGAGGTACATTTTGCTTTAAGCTGAGTGTATCCTGAATGATCTCTTCTAGGCGAGTGTGTAGGTAGGATGTCTCTGAGCACTGTTGACAAAACTGATTCCTTCAGACACATGTCTATGGTTGTACATGCCCAAAGTCACAGAAGCACACCTGTCTACCCCAGATACCTCCTCAGAAGAAGGCTAGTCCAATGAACGACAGCGTTTCTTCCACATTGCCACTCAAGGGAGAGTGGTTATGAGGAGTGACAGGTGGAAACACCTCTAAAGTTAATCTTTTAATTGCCCAACTCTTTTGCAGTAGACATTATATTTACACTAGGAAGAATTTTATTCCAGGCTGTCAAAAAATATATGTTTCTGTATCCCTAGTTTGTGCTGCATGCTAAGTCGCTTCAGTCATGTCTGACTCTGTGCGACCCCATGGACTGTAGCCCTCCAGGCTCCTCTGTCCATGGACAGAGACTTCTCCAGGCAAGAATACTGGAGTGGGTTTGCCATTTCCTCCTCCAGGGGATCTTCCTGACCCAGGGATCGAATCTGTATCTCCTGCATTGGCAGGTGGATTATTTCTGCTGAGCCACCAGGGAAGCCCACCAAAGAAGGTATATGGATGCTGAATCAGCATATGAAAAGATGCTCAATATCTCAGGGAAAGACAAACTAAGACTGCAGTAAGAAACCACTATGCATCCACTAGAACAGCTAAAATTTTTTAAACTGAATATAACAACCAGTGGTGGGAATGGAACATTACTCTCTCCTACTTAGTGTCTACCCAGGATCCAGTACAGTGTCTGGCATGCTAAATAAAAACATACATACATACATAAACAACAATTCCTCTTAAACTGAACTGGTGGGACTTCCCTGGTGGTCCAGTGGCTAAGACTCCACACTCCCAATGCAAGAAGTCTACATTCAATCCCTGGTCTGAGAACTAGATCCCACATACTGCAACTAAGACCCAGCAAATCCCAATAAATGTTTAAAAAAAAACAAAACCTCAACTTATACAGAAAGAGGAAAAAGTCACAACAAAGAAGGAATTGTGATCAATGGCAAACGC
>SJYW01026839.1:49821-68198 GCA_006410735.1 Raphicerus campestris
CTTCTATGCTATAATTGACTTACTTTTTACAATAATTCTATGTGGGGGAGTGGGTACAGTTCTTACCCCCACTTTCCAGTTCTTATCATCAGACTTAAGAGGACTAGTGTATAGCTGCCAGCTCTTAGTGTATTGCTGTGCTCAGTCTCTTAGTTGTGTCTGACTCTTTGCAACCCCCTGGACTGTGAACCCCCCAGGGTCCTCTGTCCATAGCATTCTCCAGGCAAGAATACTGAAATGTATGCCATTTCCTTTTCCAGGAAATCTTCCCGACCCAGGGATTGGACCTGCATCTCTTTTCATCTCCTGCTTTGGTAGGTGGATTCTTTACCACTGAGCCACCCGGAAAGCCCTATTGTGCATACTTTATCTCAACTAGATTTTACAAAGTTGAAAGTCTAGGGGCTGAAACAGGACCAGGCTTGTCCCTTCTCTGCCCTCACTAAGCTGCCTCAGCAACTGTACACACAATCCCCTGGTACATTCCTGGATAATCCACAGGCACTTAGAGATCTTGGCAAATTGAACTAGTCATACTACAGTTTGATCCATAGAAGAGGATCTCTTTTCAAAGACTATAACTTCAAAGACAGCATTGAAAGATAAGATGCTTTAAAAATACACATGGGAAACATTTTAAAACATTAATATTATGATCAGATAAAGGTTTGAATTTCCTACTGAGATTGTAAATAAATTATTTAATTTATGACTGTGTATACTTAAGAAAATACAAAGTATTTGTACCAAGTCTAAGATAAGTTACATGTTAAAGGTAGGAGAGAAAGGGATCATGAGAAGTAACCAAACAAGAAAGGACATTCTAGCCTCTGATTGAGGTCCAAAAAGGACTGGAACTTGTTCATAATTAATATGCTCTAAGATAAATTTTGGGCTTCCCAGGTGGCACAGTGGTAAAGAATCCACCCACCAATGCAGAAGACTAGGGTTCTATCCCTGGCCTGGGAAGACCCCCTGAGGGAGGAAAAGGCAGCCCACTCCAGGACTCTTGCCTGGAGAATCCCATTGACAGAAGAGTATGGCCAGCTACAGTCCATGGGGTTGCAAGAGTTGGACACAACTGAGCAACTAACACACACACACATAAGTGATGTTTAGGTTCAGAAAAAATAGAAATTATTAAGCTATCCTCCAGATAACATAAAGTTCTCAATTAAAACTCACTAGGGATCAATCAAAACATTATGTTTTTACTAATCTGATGAGGACACAATATAAAATTATACTTTTTATTTTTTAAATTCCTCCTTTTCCCACAAGGAGTGTGTGCATGTGTTTGTGTGTATGAATGACTGCCCCATAATCCTCAACCCAAGTAGAAGGCTTAGAACCATTTTAGGGTGCTATGATTTGGGACTGTTTGCTACCAGAACATAACCTAAACGGATTCACTCTCTCTCTCTGAAGAAACTATGTACATAT
This sequence comes from Raphicerus campestris, assembly GCA_006410735.1. NCBI lineage: Eukaryota > Metazoa > Chordata > Mammalia > Artiodactyla > Bovidae > Raphicerus > Raphicerus campestris. Next base: position 51,265 of record SJYW01026839.1, read on the forward strand.
TCTTCTTTCGAGTTAACCTGTTCTGAGGGACTGGCACATAGTACCTGGTAGACAACTGCCAGGCATGTCACACCTTCTGAATAAAGCCTGGTGATCAGTGAAGCAGTAAATGTCACAGTTAAATTGCTCTCACTCCAACACCCACACTATCATCCTCAACTCAGACTGAAAGGTTAGATTACTTTGTAAATATCTCCAAAGGTTCAAGAAAGGATTTAAGATCTGGATACAGCTTTGTTTCTTGAAGAGTAGGCTACGTGTGTGCTCATTGCTTTGTATGCCTTTGCACTGATGCACAATTCAGCACATGATTCATACTGTTCTGCTTACTGTCCTCCTCCTCAGTCCTCAAACTTCTCTTCAATCAGTGAAAGGCCTTTTGCAAAGTTTTCATCTTTTTTTTTTTTCAAATATATTTTGAAAGAAAACTCCCAAAGATGTGGGAGAACATTTTCTAGGTCCTGTGAGGGCGGCTTTGCACATCATACAACAAAAATTATTCATCACTGTTACACACTCTTCCCTCCATCCAGTATAGAATCAATTGTAATCCCAAGTCCTACACATGGAGTCAGAACCTGAAAACAGTGAAAGAATACAACAAATTGTCTCCGCCTTTGTACTCATACAGACAAATCTGCTCAATATGGAATAGGCATTTCTTCATGGTTTTTTCCACTGTATGATTTAAAGAGATTTTTGCATTAATAACAAAAATAAAAATCCTGTTTTCAATTTAGTTCATAATTAAAACTCTCTTTTAACTCTTTTCAAGCCTACCTGAAGCCAACAAGAAAAGACTTTGTGCAACACAGCTGAGACATCTTACTGAAGGTCACATTTAGAACTTTGAACCTCCATTTGTTGAACGTTTCTTTCACTCTGAAAACACTGTGATCAAACAGAAGAATCTCAACATTGTCATGTGAATGACATTCATTATTCTACTTGGAGAATTACATAAATTTCTGTGCATTGACAGTGAAGGTCAACAGCCTTTTTGCACAGTCCAAGACTAAAAATAAAACCCCAACAGTTCAGTATTTCGGAGAGAAAATTTCTGTAATACATTTTTAAGTTTAGAAAACTGTGTATTTATAGACTGTAAAAACTCAATGGATTTGAAATATCCAGTTCCTTCTTCAAAATAATCCATCACATTTCTTTGAGCAGTTTATATTATATGAAAGCATTACTTCTTGCTTTTGCATAAAATCTAGGAAAATCTTCCTAGTTCAAATTGGAAACTACTCTTCATTCCACTAACATTCAATTAAAAAGAAATGATGACTTACAAAGTTGTGTTTGGTTTTATTTATATAAATTAACAATAATCCCAAACAAGTTTTTGGTCTTCTAAAGTTTATACTTAACTTCACATATTATGAAGTTTTCTTTTCCTGATGTTTTCTTCCTTGATAATAATATTTTTACTGATATCAATTTTACATTGCATTTTATACTTTTCCTACAGTTTAAGAATCTATCATTATTATTACAAGAAGAAGCTGGGTTTTTTAACCACCTCTTACTATAACTTGCAATCAACATATTCATTTCTCAGGCTCCCTCTTAGCTTTTCTTAACCAAGAATAATATTAGAAGTGAGATGATTCTTCTTTATTAATGTTATTTATGATAATCAGTTAATACTGAGTTTGAATTTCACAAATAATTGTGTACTCACATATTTGCATTTTTCCGTAAAGATTCAAGTTCAGCGTGTATTTTCCTATACTGAAGTAAACTAAAAAGAATTAGCAAATTCACTAGAATCCTGATTTTATTGGACTTTAGTCAGAACAAAGGGCTTCCCAGGTGGCTCAGTGGTAAAGAATCCACCTGCAATGCAGGAGACCCATGTTTGATCCCTGAGTTGGGAAGATTGCCCTGAATAAGGAAATGGCAAACTACTCCAGTATTCTTGCCTGGAAAATTCCATTGACAGAGGAGCCTGGTGGGCTGTAGTCCACGGGGTCACAGAGTCAGACACAACTTAGAGACTGAGCAGCAGGCAGAACAAGACAGTCTTCATACAGTCAGGCCTTCCTTTTTTAATCTTTCCATATTTCCTCATGCCTGCCTGTGTTTAATCCTGCCTCATGATTACTTACAAGAGTCCAATAAAGAAGAGCAGTTTGCCTTAGGTCATATAGATCCAGAGAGGTCTTAAGAAAACAGTGAGATCCAACTCTATAGGGGCTCTCAGATGATATCAAATACTACCAAACAATATTACTGTGGTAAAGCCACAAAAACAGAAATATCATTAAAAGCCACTAATATATAGCAGAAGCCTAAATCTAAGGTCTATTCATGCATATGTGGAGGAGGGGGATGTCGTGTATGTGCATGTGAGTGATGTCTGTGTATGGTACCCGTGTGTGTACATGGTGTTTGTGAGCATGTGTGGGTGGTGTCTACAAGTGTGTATGTGTGTGCGCCATACTGTGTGTGCACAGAGTCTGTGTATTTGTGTCTGCATGCATGTGTGATGTTTCTGTGTGTATCCATGTAGAAGAGAGGTGTGTAGGAGGACAAAGAAACAGAAACGAGGGGAAAAAGATGGCAGAAAGCCAAAGACCATTTTCCCTCTTTCAGAGCTGATATCTCCCATGGGACCAAGAAGATTTTTGAGGCTGCAAGGTGTGGAAAATAAACATTTCACAGCCATCTATGCCACTTAAGGACCATTCTGATAATGAAGAAAGTTCAAGAACCCTAGTCCAGACAGATGTCATATGCCCTTTAAGGATGCATACCATGTGTGCATATGTGCTCAGTTATGTCTGACTCCATGGACTACAGACTGCCAGGCTCCTCTGTCTCTGATACTCTCCAGGCAAGAATACTGGAGTGGGTTGCCATTTCCTGCTCCAGGGAATCTTCCCAACCCAGGGATCGAGCCCAAGTTTCTTGTTGTCTCCTGCATTGGCAGGCAGATTCTTTACCACTTGCACCACCTGGGAAGGCTGCATGGTCACAGGTCATTTTTAGTGGCCTGATTTCCTTTAATTTTGTAGTGACATATATAGGAAAGTATAGATGACAGAATTTCTGGGTTTTTTAAAGCTTGAACCCCCACCGAATAGAAACAAAAAGGAATTCTGCCAGGCCCACTATAGTTCTCTGTGACTTAAGAAAAATTTTCAGCAGCAGAATACTTTTCAGGAGACAGTGTACAGGTTTACTGCTGAACTGCGTTGATCAAATTTTTTTATTTTTTTTAATTGAAGGATAATTGCTTTATAGAATTTTGCTGTTTTCCGTCAAATTTTTAAATTAATATTTTATGTGCCAGGAAAGTGTCCTCTCCTTCCCATCCCCATCTGAGGGTTTATTAACAGTCCCTCTCAAGAGACCAGGGAGCAGGTCCTGAAGATACAGGAATATTCCCTGTCTATTATCTAGCAAAACTTTCTTTTATAGCAGTAGCTATAACCTGGCAGGTGTGCACAAAATAAATTCAATTCAGATTTTTTTTCCCTAACCTATATATTCCTCTAAGGAAAATAGCCTGTGTTTCACTAGATCCCAAGCTCAAAGATGTCCTATTGCTTCATCAGCCTCCAATTAACAAATCTAAACAGAGAAGGAAAAAAATTAATTTTGCCAGCACTTAGCCCTGCACTGTCCCAGGGATCTGCCCTGAAGGATGTCCAGGGGGACCTAAGAGTGACTTTCCATCTTTGCGTTCAAGTGTGCACATGTGGGTCAAGAATCAGGAAGTTTCCACCCTGAGGAGCACATGTCCGTATGTCTGTCACCAGCCAGGCTGCACGGTGGCCATGGCCAATCTTCTCAGACCCACAGCCCTGAATCTCATTTTGCAAAAGCCCTGATTGCCCCATCACTGATAGCTTCGCTTCGCTTGGTATTTCTTATGGAGACAAAATACAAAAAGGAGAAGCTATAAAGGCGAAACGTTACAGAATTCAAAAACTCATTTTGTTTCCTCAGTCTTCAAATCCTTCAATCATTTTGGATGATTATCCAAAAGTGAGATTGATGGATCATATGGCAGTTCTATTTTTAATTTTTTGAGGAAACTCCATACTGTTTTCCATACTGACCAATTTATATTCCCACAAATATTACACAAGGATTCCAATTTTTTTCACATCCTTGCCAACATGTATTACCTTTTATTTTTTTGATACTATATACATCCTAATAGGCACGATATGATATTTCATTGTGGTCTTGATTTGCATTTCCCTGATGATTAATGATGTTGAGCATCTTTTCATATACCTACCTGTTGGCTGTTTGGACATCTTTGAAGAAGTGTCTGTTCCCTCTTTATTAATTGGGTTATTTGTTGATTTTTTAGTTGAGTTTTAAGAGTTCCTTATGTTTTTTGGATATATTAACCTCTTGTCATAGATATGGTTTGTAAATATTTTCTCCAATTCTGTAGGTTTCTTTTTCATTCTGTTGACTGTTTTCTTTACTGTGCAGAAGCTTTTTAGTTTGATGTAGTCCCACTTGTCTACTTTTGCTTATTTTGCTTGTACATTTGGTTTCAGGGTTATTTCTTTCGACTGGATTTCCTTAAGCCATATACTTACTTCAAAGACCTTCTTTGTTAAAGCTCTTGCTACATATTGCTAAACTGCATAAGTTTCTAGTTTATACTATCAGAGGCAACAACAAATCCTCATTCTAGCACCAATTATCTTTTTTTAAAAAGTAATAAAAATACAGCTTTTCTTCCTTATTTCACTTTACATTTCTCTACTGGAGAAGATAAACATTATCTCTACAGTAGTATTTTCTTACCCAGTACTTTGTAAATGATCTTCTTCCTTTCCAGGATATTTTAACATTGATATCTATTATTTTTTGATATATTGTGAAGACTTTAGTTCTTAGTCATATAAACATATATATATATATATATATATATATACATACACATATAAGCCCATTGCTTTATATAATTTTTATTTGCCTTTTACTTTAAGGTTTTATTTCCTTACAAAAAGGTTTTCTGTTTTAGATAAAACCTATTAAATTTTCTATGTAACTTCTTTTATCAATTTAAGCCTAGAAACTTCTTATACATAGAGATGTCAGCTATTTCTGTACATATTCAGCTAACTTTTTATAGTCTGACAGTTTTCATTTAACTCATCAGGACGTCTAAATTTGTTTTTAAAATTATAAGAATTTGAACCAGATTTATAAATTTTTCTAGCCAAGTTTCCTTAACTAGCTATTTAAAACTTACAAGTTTTATATTTATTCATTATGCCTACTTAATCATATATTAGAGTCTGTTTCTGGCCTAACCTTTTCCATTACTTTTTGTCTATTTTTGTATCAGAAACACACTCTTAAGTACTATAATTTAATAATAATATCTTCTATTACATGGCAATTATACATAATGCTTCTCTTTAAAATGTCTTTGCATATCTTGCCCGGTTATTCTTCCACCAAAATTTCAGAAAAATGGTGCCCTACTCAAGAAATAACTCTGTCAGTACATCTAATCAAAACCATATTAATCTATATGTTAAACTAGGCAAAGTAAATACCTTTATGATATCAATTCTTTCCAAATTTATGTAAAGATTTAGTTCTGTTTCAACCAAATACAAGTAAGTGTACATAAAATGTCTTCATATATTCTCAAGTGGTTTTTGCTAAGGTTACTCATGTATTTTATTATGATAATATATTTTATCATTAATCATTGTTAGTATAAAGGAAAAGTATTTTGGATATCTTTTCTAAAATTTAATTAATTATAATTGTTTAATTTGTACTCAAACTTTATAACTAAGCAGTTAAAAAAATGATAATGAAATTCTATCAACTATGTAAGAGATTTCCAACTATCTCTAGCTAATAAAACAGAATCTGATGAAGAATCCAACAGTTACCATAGATAGGAAGAAGTTCAAACTGAGCTAAAGATCTCATTGAAAGAAAGATTTCCAGAAATCTCTCCTTTGGGGGAAGTGAGGAAGGCCATCAGGGTGGTCTCACAACATGTCCAGAAATAGATTAACTGAGATGATCTGCAAAGAACGATGGTTGTGAAATAATCCGCCTACGTAAGACAATCAAGACATCTAAAATGTCATCATTAGAGCAACCTATGAATGCCTCTTTTCATGCCTTCATAGAGAAGCAACATATCCAATTTTTTACTGAGGTATGGCTGACACTCAACACTGCATTAGTGTCAGGAGTACCACATGGTGATCTGACGTGTACTCATTATGCAGTGATCACCATGATAAGCTAGTAACCATCTGTCCCCATACAAAGTTATTACTTTATTGACCACACTCCTTATGCTGTGTATTACATCCCATGGCTTATTTATTTTATACCTGGAGGCTTTTTAACCTCTCTATCCCCTCCCCCTATTTCATCCGCCATCGCACCCCCGCCAAGCAACACTGTGTGTGATTTATAAGAGCTACTTTCCTTCTCGTGAGAAAAACTGAACATGTGGGAAGCATCATCTCCCAATGAAGAGAGAGTTTAAAGAAGCATAAATGCCACCAACACCAGTCATACTTCAGTTATAGGCAATTTTTTTCTCAGGCTGGTATTTTACTGATTTTTTTTCCCTGACCCACAACCTCCTTCTCCTCTCCTTTTCCATCATCATCAGTCTTCCCTCAAAATACCTGGGCTCTAGTTTCACTTCTTCCAGAAACAGAAGGTACAGCTTCAAGCTGCCACTGATTGTCTGGTCTCAATTACTTAGAAATTAGGTGTTGAGCAAAATGATCACTCTGAAGTCTTGTAATTTTTAAGTGTTGAGGTTTTAATAGTATTTGTGAAGGGAAAGGGTGAAACATCCTACCAATTGTATTGATTTTGCTGAAAGACAATGTCCAAATCCTTCAGGACTGAAAAAAAAAAAAAAACTATTTAGGTGTTTCACTGTCTAATCCAAAGCAAAAAATGAAATGTCGTGAGATGTAATTTTTAACTATTATATTAGTATACCGATTTGCTATTTTTAGACCCTTTGACTTGAGAAACAAAATAAAATGTACATCATTCAGTTTGGGAAAATATTCTTTTGGGGGCTGGTTATCCTGGGGCAGGACTGAACACACACACCTACCAATCCCCCCCACTAACAAAACTGTGAAGGAGATGTTTTTATAAGAAAGTATAAACTTATTAATACAAGGAGACTGGAAAAGCAGTGGCAGGCGTGCAGGGAGTGAAGAAGGAATAAGCAGAACACAGAGGTTTTTCAGGGCAGTGAAACTACCCTGTATGACACTATAATGGTGGATACATGTCATTATACCTTCATTAAAACCATAGAATATACAACACCGAGAGTGAACTCTAATGTAAAAAATGTGGAATGTGGATCTGGAGAAGCAAACAGAAAGCGCCAGCTCAGAATTACTCATCTGAGCTTTTCTGCCTAGAAAAGACTACCTTGGTCCATTTTCCAGGGTCTAAAATGTTTTTCATCACCTCCTTTTGCAAAGTAGGAGGTGAGATAGTGTTTTCATTACCGCTGATTAAAACTCTTTCACAGCCAGGATTTTCAAGTTACCTTAAAACACAGTGTCTTTGAAAAGCATTTAACTCCCAAACCCATTAAGAGATTTTCTTGTTTGTTTGTTTTTTTACTAAACTATTTATTACCCAGTGGGCGTTTAACATCTTGGTTTCAATGACCAGCAATGGGTCATAATAATAATTGAAAGAAACATCGAATCTGCCTCGGAAAGGCCAAACTGGCCTTTAGTCTATCCTAGAGTTCTCCTTTCTTAGATTGGGAGGTGGACTAGTTTTCAGGGCTTTATTTGCCTCTTTGTTTCCTTTTAAGACTTAAGGAAGAAAATTGTGGCAAACTTCTTAGAGATGTATGATGCCATAAGACTGTTAATTTGACGGTCTGTTAATTTTATTCTTCAGCTGTAATATATCAGATCTATAAGAACCACTGCTTTATGCTTTGTAACACAAACCAGCAGGCTGACATCAACTTCATTTTTGTTTCTTTTCTGACAATNGGAGCATAGATCTTTGTTGTTACAGCATCTCCTTAGTTAGATCAGAGTCACATAACCCCAGAGATGGAAAAGATTCAAGCATCTATCTCATTTAGCTGCCTCATTTTGCAGAGGAGGACACCAAGGCATATGGCCCAAACCTACATGGCCACTTAGGAGCACAGTGCCTGGACCCAGTGCTTCCTCCTCTACACCCCATCACCTACTGCTCCCATGGCTCAGCATCATTTTGTAATAGGTAGCAGAAAGGGCAATTGATTCGTTTATTCATTCATGCAACAAAAATTTACTGAGTCCTTATTTTGGAGCAGGAATACTGAAGGCACTGGAATTGTAACAGTAAATAAAACAGTCAAGAATCATTGTCTTTGTCTCTTCAATAAATGGTGCTGGGAAAACTGAACAGCTACATGAGAGAGAGTGAAATTAGAACATTCTATAACACCATAAACAAAAATAAACTCAAGATATACATCATTGGTTAATTCATGTTGATGTATGACAGAAACCACACCAACATTATAAAACAATTATCAATCAATTCAAAATAAAAAAATTTTTTTAATCAATACATAAGCTCAAGATAGACTAAAGACCTACATGGATATATGGCATAAGACAACACAATATTGTAAAGCAATTATCTTCCAATTAAAAATAAATAAATATATATATATATTTTTTAAAGACCTAAATTTAAAACCAGATACTATAAAACTGTTAGAGGAAAACATAGGCAGAAAACTCTTTGACATAAATCACAGCAATATCTTTTTGGATCCACCTCCTACAGTAATAATAAAAATAAACAAATGGGGCCTAATTAAACTTAAAAGCTCTTGCCCAGCAAAGGAAACCATAAACAAAGCAAAAAGACAACCCACAGACTGGGAGAAAATATTCACAAATGATGCAACTAACAAGGGATTAATCTCCAAAATATACAAACACCTCATGCAGCTCACTATCAAAAAAAACAAACAACCCATCAAAAAATGGGTGAAAGATCTAAACAGACATTTCTCCAATACAGATGGCCAAAAAGCACACGAAAAGATGATCAACATCTCTAATTGTTAGAAAAATGCAAATCAAAACTACGAGTTATCACCTCACAGCAACCACAATTGCCATCGTCAAAAATTCGACAAACAATAAATGCTGGAGAAGGGATAGAAAAAAAGGAACCCTCCTATACTGTTAGTAGGAATGTAAATTTGTGCAGCCACTGTGGAGAACAGTATGGAACTTCCTTAAAAAGCTAAAAATAGAGTTACCATCTGATCCAGCAATCCCACTCTGGGGCATATATCTGGATAAAACCACTATTTGAAACGATAGATGCACTCCCATGTTCACTGAAGCATTGTTACAACATCCAAGACATGGAAGCAACACAAATGTCCATCAACAGAGGAATGGATAAAGATGTGGTACATATATGCAATGGAATATTGCCCAGCCATGGTGTCCTCCTCTGCAAAATGGGGCAGCTAAACGAGATAGATGGTTACTTGAATCTTTTCCATCTCTGGGGTTATGTGACTCTGATCTAACTAAGGAGATGCTGTAACAACAAAGATCTATGCTCCATTCCAGAGCAACTTAGAACTTTCTGTGATAGCAATGTGGATGGATTTACAGATTATCATACTAACTGAAGTAAGTCAGACAGAGAAAGACAAATATCATATGATGTCACTTACATGTGGAATCTTTAAAAAGTGATACAAATGAACTTACTTACAAAACAGAAACAGGCTCACAGACATAGAAAACAAATATATGGTTACCAAAGAGGAAAGGTTGGGGAGAGGGGTAAACTAGGAGTTTGGGATTCACATATGCATATACGAAATAATCAGTCAGACCTTATAACATAGGGAACTCTACTCAAAGCCACTGTTTCCGTGGAGTTTACCTTCTAAAATAAGGGACAGAAAAACAACTGCTAGGAGAAAATAAATAAAGGAAGGAAGGTATGGGGGAGGAAATAAAAGTTGTACATGAGGTAGCCAGGGAAGGTGACTTTTAGATAAAACCTGAAGGAATTGAGAAAATTAGCCAAGCAAATATATCCCAGACAAGCATTCCAGACAGAGGCAAGAGCAAAGGTTTAGAGTTAGTGGCTCCTGGCGTGTGCAAGGAACAGCAAGGAGGCTGGTGTGGCAGGTGTGAGTGAACAACGAGGGAGTCAGTGAAGTCCAAGAGGCTCAGCAGGAGACACGTGGATGGAGAGTTCTGTGGGTCATGGTAAGGACAGCAGTGGACTCAGATGGAGAGCCATGGAGGAACGCCACGACCATGTGTTCATTTGTACAATAGTACCGCGATGATGCGGTTAGGAAGAGAATGAGAATAGCAGCAGGAAGGATTATCATAATAATCCAGAGAGATGAGAGTGGTTTGGGCCAGAATGGCAGCCCTGGGGTGGTAGAGTGGACAGAGTTTGCTGATGACCAGACGTGCAGTGTAAGACAAAGAAAGGTGCCACGCATGATGCTGGAGTTTTCACACTGACAGCTGGAACAAGAGTTGCCATGAGCAAAGACAAGGAAGAATACAAGAGACGCTGGTTTGGAAAAGACGTACTGAATATCAGGGGGTCCGTTTTGACATAAATTTGCAGAGCTTATTTGATGTCTTTGTGGAAGTGTCAGCTGGGTGGTATTTAAGTTTACAGTCCAGAGCACAGAGCCTAGCAAAGATACAAATTTAGGAGTAAAGCAAGTGGAAGGTATTGAAAGCCATGAGACTGGATCAGATCACCCACGGAGAGTGAGGACAGATGGAGGAGGGCCTCAATTACCGAGCCCCAGGGTTCTCCCACATGTAAACACTGAGCTGATGTGCTAGAAGAGAATATCAGGGCGCTAGAAACCCAACAGAATAATTATGACAAATTTTCTCTGAATCCCTATCTACACTCCACACATCCTTTCATGCTTAAATTCTTGTTCCCTTTTATTAGCTTACTATTGTATTATCCAACTTCATTGTTCGTCTTACTCATCAGTCTTTACTTCAAAGGACTTATGATATTTTCCAAAACCCACATATTCTCCTACTCTCTGGAAGAAAATATTTGCTGCCATCAATTACACTCAAAAAAATATGCCACAATAGCCTGGATAAGAGGGGAATTTGGGGGAGAATGGATACACATATATGTATACATGAGTCCCTGTGCTGTTCACAGCATTGTTAATCAATTATACTTCAATATAAAATAATAAGGTAACATCAAAAAAAATAAAATGCCAACATGCCATAAAACATCACTAAAAATGTATAGTTTTCTCAGATGACCATATGAAAGGGGAAACAGTCATTTGTGTACATAACTTCATGTGCGTATGTGAATACAGCTAATATTTTTTACGTGCTTACTAGTGCTGGTCATTCTAAGTAGATATGTATATATATCATCACAATATCTCATAATAATCACATGAGGTAAACACTATTATTATTCACTTTTAGAGATAAGGGAAATGAGGCTTTCAGATGTTAACTAACTTGCCAAACTTATTAGCTAGGCTGGTTAAGAAGAACTGAGCCTGGACAGTTTGACTCCAGAACCCCTACTCTTTAAACTTTTGTCCAGAGTTTGCAAGCTGGCCACCAATCTAGGTGATGGATTTAAACTCACATAGCTGTTTGGGTTTAGGCTGCAAGGTGTTTTCAAAAAAGAAATGTACTTTGAAAGTATTTAGGAGGTGTGTGTGTTCATCGCATCACAGCCTGCACTAGTCCTTACTGGCTTCATCCTTCCCTCTTTGGCATGTAATTTGCCTGCACACCAAGTACATTTGAGTTGTTGACACTTGCTGTGCTATACATCTTTCTTTGATCTTTAACAGGCTTCTGAACCACATATTTTATTTCTTGGACACATACACACACACACACACACACACACACACACACACCATCAGGAAAAATTAAACAAAACAAGGCTACCCTTTCTTTCCATCCTTAATACTTTTCCCTGTGGTGGTCATTCGTAATGTCTAAGATTATCACCTAGATTTTCCTCTCCAAACCTCGTTTGATTTTAACTTCCACAATGTAGGGGCAGCTTGATTTTTGCCTGGCAGCACAGAGCTATACCCTGAGCATGTCCTATAACAGGAGGACTCAAGCTCCAAAAGGGGCTTCATCTCATCATTTGTTTGATGTTGTCATAACCCATCTCTGAGCAGTAGCCTACGACACATATGTGCATTGTAAGTGCGAGTAGATTCAAGTTATTTTTGTTGGAAATGGCCAAACCACTGCTGATAAGCATTGCCTTGTGAACTCTTGCTTAACCACACACCAATTAGACATTCAGGACTTAAGAATATTTTCTTAAATTACCTACATCAGGAAGCTAACGTGTTTCTTCAACTGCTTCTGCTTCTTGAGTATCAAGAAGAGCACTATGATTCTGGCTCTTTTTTGGATTTAGAGGGGCGAAATCTGAGTTCTATGTGTAGCCTTTTTTTTTTTTTTTTTTTTTGCTTTCTTTACAGAAAGTAAGAAGACATTTTAACGAAAGCCAGATTGAAACTCTTTTTGCTATAAAAGGAAATGATGGAAGATATTATTTATTTGTGCACCTAAACTGTTGGGTATATTATCTTAGCAAATATTAAAACCAGTTTTTCAGAAGCTGCTCTTTGCATTTTGAGTTCCAGCAGAGCAAAATAAAGCTGGGTGCTGAGCACCAAATTAGGCATATGTCTTACCCACCTAATGGGCTGATTTCTGCACCTGGGGCACTGAAAGAGCACAGTTATTAACCGCTATGAGTTTTTCTCTTTTTGCCAGAGGAAGGGTTGGATATCTTTTCCCTTTATATATTAGAACACAAGACATGATTTTAACCTTCGACCTAAAGCATCACCTACTACATGTTTAATGATTCAGTTTACTAATTAGAACACCAGAATTCATTCTCATTTAGAATTGATTAAATACTTTAAATATATAACAAATAACTAACACACTCTGCCAGGCTTGCACACGCAATTCACAGTGATTCTAATAATAAATAGCTATAACAATTGTCCCTATTTCATACATGTGGCAACTCAGAGAACCAAATGACCCTCCTAAGATCACAGGGCTCCAAGTGATAACTGTGCAGGGACTCCAAGCCATGTCTTATCATTCTAAAGCTCATGTTTTTTCCATGAGTTGGCTGTCCTTGTTGTTTGGCTGCCCTGATGCTGGTGACAGACTCATTAGATCAGTGACCCACTGCCTTACCACTCTGAGTCAATAATTTGCATTAGAAATGGATAAGGAGAGCAGAAAATTATTTGCTTTCCATCATCTGACAACTTTCCCTGAGTCAGTAGAAAAACATAAAAAGCTCCCACAGTTTGTTCCTAAATCACAAGGACAGTTTTCCCCCTGGGGCACCAGCTCTGCAGGGTGTTGCACACAGAGAAGTTTTGTGATCACATTTCCATTCCTTCCCTTCATCAGTGTGCTAATGGGCACCGTGATGCTCCTGGAAAAGGGTCTAATACAACACGTTTTCCAGGTATATTTCACCACAGAACCCACTTTATCATGTAACCAGACAGATGAGTGTCCCTTGGATTCTCACAGGGAGCTACCGTTCTTATGAATCCCGCAACTAACGAAATTTTGGAAAGCACGTTCTCGGGAGCATCTCCATAGCTTGGAAACACACTGTGTAGGACAGTTGGAAGTAAACTTAGAGAATTCATTCCCTTCCAAAATTGGGTATAGAATAAAAATATAAATATATTCAGAAGCAGCTCATAACAAATTTGTGAAGGGCACAGTTATCATAGCTTATCGAGGGAAACTAGCAATGATGCAACCTAACGTCCAGGCAAATGTCACTTAGCCAGCTTCTACCCTGCCACTCCGTGCCCCTCTCTGGGGTAGGGTTCCAGACTGTGTGGCCCAGGCCCAACCCAGGAAGACAGCTCTTGGGTTCTTAACTCAAATTTACTTCAGGGTGGCACTGAGAGCTGTATGCATTCTTGTTAGCCATGATGAGAGGAACCCAAGGCTTAAAAATGATTATATTTAAATTTAGACTCATCTACATTGAGAATGTCTCACCACATCCCAATATAGTCTTTGGAACTAATACTTATTACTTCTTATTCACTTTCCTTCAGAATTGAATAAAATAAGAAAGCAATACTTTATAAGAAATATTATATAAAACTCCCTTCTTTCCCTGAAATGAATTCCAGAGACAATATATAACTTACTTGCATACACATAATCTTTTTTTTAATCAATAAACCATTCTAACAGTATCATAAAGGAGAAATGATAATTTATAATGGAACAATATGAATTTTCACATACAAATGCTCAAGCATTGTGGCATTTCAGGATATGGAGAAATCCTGACTCATGCCCAGTAACAGTAGCCCCACTTTCATTGTGACCACTCAAAACATCTCTTTCTCCTTTTGAAAATGCCTCTACACACCCATGTCTTCCCATTTGGAAGCAGTGTATTAAATAAATTTAAGTAGGATTCAATATGTTCCAATTACTGCCTTAACAGATCACTCTAGCTATTGAGTGGAAGGAGAAGGGTGCAAACAGTAAGACTTGGCCAGGAGGCGGTGTGATCATCTGAGTAATAAATGCTACATTAGAGCAACTGACAACCACATCTACAGTTAGACTGTTCTGTGGCCAGAAGCCTATTGGATATCTCTATCTTAATATGCTGGTGATATGTGAAATATTTCAATCCTCAAATTAAATTTTAGAATCCCCCCATTCTCCTACAAGAAAACAGCATCTCTAATTTTAGCAACACATCCATCCTGCATATCTTTTCTGCAGCATCTCTTGAATTTTTGCTTTGCTTTACATCCAGTCTGGGATGGCAATATTTGAGCCATCCTAGGAACTTAAATTTTCACTGAAATTACCCAGAAATTACAGTGTAAAGGTTCCTTTCCTTTCAGACCAGAAATTAACACTGAGAGAAATAGAGTTTTTGCTGTATTCCAAATAGGTTACTCTCTCTAAAACCAGAAGCGTAACTTTTTGTATCCTGCTATTAAAAATACATTTCAGTAAACGGGTATCAATAAAACATGAAGTTATAAAAAGAACATTTTGGTCAAACTCTCGAATGTTAATCACACAGAGAATTCCAGAGACAGGCTTTTCATACAATAAAAGTATAACAAAGGGGCTTGCTACTGGCGCTAGTGGTAAAGAACCTGTCCACCAATGCAGGAGACACCAGAGATGCAGGTTCGATCCCTGGGTCGGAAAGATCTCTGGAGGAAGACATGGCAACCCACTCCATGGGTTGTCCTAGAGAATTCCATGGACAAAGGAGCCTGGCAGGCTAGAGTCCATAGAGTCACAAAGAGTCAGACACGACTGAAGCGACTTAGTGTGTATGCAGTATAACAAAACTTTATGTGGTTTATTGTTTTCTTTGGCTCTTTAAGAATGCACCACATTTGGAGAGAAGGGATAAGGGGAAAGACATTATCAGAGATGTCCCAGATCCCTTTCTTGCAGTGAGAGACAATAAAAAGCCACCGTGAAGCCTTCTTGTATAAAAAAAGTATCTGCTCGCGTAATTCCCAAGTCAGTGCAGAGGGTGGATTTGAATTCACAGCATTTCCAGTTGTCAGAACACGAGAAATAAGCAGGCTTGGTTCTGTTTCCCTCATGTTCAGTGACTCACTTGTCTGAACCTCTCCTTTGGGCATCTGGGATCCACTGACCAGTCTCATCCTTTCCTCCAGCTCCCCCTGGACACGACTTCCCGGAGATAATGGTCCCTTGAAAGAACCTGCAGAGAGGCAGGATTCTGGGCCCCAGTCCATCTCAGAAGGATGGTGGCAGAAAGGGGATCGTTTTATCAGTCACTTTTCTGCAATGCAGTGNTAGCTTACCCACATTGAGAAAAAATATTTCAAGTGAATTCCTGACACATCAATTTGAAACTGGTGGGATGTAACCTAAAGACATAAAGAAATCAAACTTTTTTTCAGGATTCATACCATTGCTGATGATACTGGTATTCTTATTTTGAAAATACACTATACATGGAGATGGCTAAAATGAGTGATTTTCATGATGTCATGAAGAACCTTTTTTTTTTTCAGCATGAAGGAAAAGAGATAAAAATATAAAATCAAATAGTTACATGAATCTCTTAAATTTGAGTTGGAAATTTCAATGTGGACTCATGATGTATATTTACATCTGCTCCCCAAAACATCTAGGAACAATGATCAACCCAGTAGCTAAGAGTACCTTGTTGTGGTACCTGATTTTGGTCTACGAATATCTCCTAAAAGGCTGTGTCTCCTAAAAGGAACCAAGATTCCTTGGAGGAAGAGCTAATTTCAGATCTTAGGGAGAAAATGCTCAAGATGACATGGAACATTTTGTATCAAACAGCAGAGTGACTCTCAGGACAATTGGGGTCATGTCAATAGGACTCACTTGGAGGGTTTTCCACTAATGATGAACAATTTGAATATTGGAAAGAATAATTAATTATTGGAAAGAATAATAATATCAGAAAGTCTACTGAAACACATAGAAAATGTTTAAAAACTCATGATTCCATAAGGATAATAATGAAAAAAACACTTATTGGTCATTATGTTATTATTCTGAAAACAAGTGAATAAGGGGGGAAAACTCAAACTACTGCAGAGTGCTTCCTGAGCAACAGTATTTCACGGTAACCACATAGTTCATGTAGGAAAAACTTTTTTAAAGGAATATTGCCTAACAAATGAAAAGAATAATACACATTAAACTATCTTCCTTTTGTGCCCCTAATTTAATTATGTAATGCATCTAGGCAATGCTCACCACTGCTGCTGCTGCTGCTAAGTCTCTTCAGTGGGGTCCAACTCTGTGCGACCCCATGGACGGCAGCCCACCAGGCTC